>DWAJ01005726.1:0-11178 GCA_018238005.1 Eurema mandarina | reverse complement strand
ATATATATATATATATATATATATATATATATATATATATATATATATATATATATATATATAAATGTATAAAAAATCAATTCATTTCGCCATTCCTTGAGCTTTATAAATAATAAATTTTAAATGGTTTTATGTTAGTCTAACATAACTATTTAATTATTTTTTAGATTTTAGTGCATATAAAATAGAACCGTTTAATTTATAAGTTATATTACCGATTTTTTATTTTATCTATATGACATATGTAGAATGTACAGCATAAAATGTCATTTGAACTGTCAAGACACTTACGTCTTTACGTCTTACGAACTGAAAATATATTTTAGAGCTAATTAATAATTGAGATATTACCTCTCATTCCAGTTTCTGACATTATAGTGCTTTTGTTAATAAGTTGACTTCACCACAAGTTGCAAAGTCCTGGTGAGTTGTTAAATCATATTTATATCTCATAGTTTAAGTTAAATAATATGCCGACTGTGAGCGTATTGGAATCGTGTCGGTGTTCGCTGTACACGTAAAGGGTGCACCGATTTATTCTTTTAAATACCTATTTCTTTGTTATTGATACTTACTTATTCGTTAAAATTGGAAACAATACTAATAATAAAAATTTATCGTACGGTTGCTTTATCCTCTAAAATTCAGATAAATCGGTTCCGTCGGACTGTTTAGCTTATTGAAATGATTTAAGCAAATTACATCGTAATTTGTTATTTGTTGTTGTAAATTGGTTAAAATAACAAAGATCGGAGTTAGCGCAATATCAAAATTTGATTAAAAATAAAAACCTTAAAAATATGTTATATTTGTCAACAAATATGTATTAACGTCATTCCTACAAATAACAAAAATACAGGTATACATTAGCTAGCTATTTGAAGCTATTTGACCATGATTGTTTGTTACAAGTTTTCACTGGTTAAGAGAATACTTTCGTTATGTAGACTAAACATGTAAATTACGCTCCTTTGCAGCATGCAGTTGGGTAAAAATGTGTAGTATTTTTAAATATTTTACAATTGATTAAAGATATGCTTCTTAAACATCTTTGTTTTTAATGAATTGAAATAAGCTTTTTTGATATAATGGACAAAAATAAAATTAATCTAATGTATTATTTCTTATTATATTAAAATTCTAAACAAATAGATTTGTAAATATAGCAGTGTTAAAAATGGTACTCTTATATATTAAAATTTGTTGGTAAGCCCATAACTTGACAACATCCAAACCTATTAACTTATATATATATAAATAATTCTTTTTTTGGAATATTTCTGGATGCTTTTTCAGCAAAAAATATCGTAGATATAGGGTATAAGGTTATAGGTTGGTAGATGTAGGGTATAAGGTTACAGGTTGGTAGATGTAGGGTATAAGGTTACCCTCCTAGGTAGGTATAGAGTGAGTGAAGGTTGGCTAGTTTTTAATAAATTAAAGAATACCAAAGAAAGATACAAAAGAGTTATAGATTCTTATTTTAATGTTTTATATTGGCCATTCCACAATAGTAACAAACAACCATATCAACATGTTGACATTTGTTATTTATTAATGGTAACAATAAATTCCTATTTTAAGTTTTAGTTGTTTTGGTACTTAACTATATTTGTACGAAAAACCAAATATTCTGACCATTTCTTAATACTTTAACTTAACCTTAACAAAAACAATATATAATTGCCAAAACATATGATTTATATAATAAAATATTTTACTAAAATATTATGATAAATATTATATTATTGGGAGAAATAAATTTACAATAACAAATTAAATTTTTTGTAGGATAGATTCTACTGTTAACATTAATATTGTAAAGCTCCGACCCTTGAAATTATACATAACAATTGTATTATCCTATTATATATTTAGTACAACATAAAAAGAAAATTGCCTCTTCCATAACAACATTAGCCAAACGTAATCGAAGATCCAGATTTTACAACAAATAACAGTCATCCATTAAGAAATAGAAAAGTCAGCACTATGTACATATATGAAATGATTTTTTAACAGGTGCAAAGAATCAGTATGGCATTAAATGAAACTTTGATGTTGCTTCAGCTGATAGCCCTAAATAACAGTACTGAACAATTACTTAACATATGGATGGAGACTGAAGCACTTCAGCGAAATGAAACTATGTTGCTAATTGAACTTCTGAAAAGTTCTTACGATGAGAATATGAAACAACATTACGTAATTATTGTCTTATCGAGCATCATCTGTCTTATGATTTTGAACAAAGTTAAAGAGTTCTTTCTTCCGGTAAGACGTAAGACGAATTCTAATTTATTACAAAAGGAAAGAGCTCAAATTTGTAATGTGTAGCTTTGTTTTATTGAAATGCTCTAGGCGCATAGTATATGATGTCTTAATTATAAGAAAAATGGTGAAACATTGAATCTCTATTCCTTTAATTCATTATTAATTAAATATAGGTATTTTCTCAAATAAGTATGTAAAGATAATTTCCTCCATATTATATTTAGGCTTAAGGAGCAAATAAAATAAAAAAAAAGCTTTAATAACTAGATTAGATTTTTTTACATTTAGTTATATTTGTCTTTGTATTTTTGTCAAATAAATATTTTTTCAAATCTTATTATTTTTCTTTATTAGCATTCCTAGTGTATTAATTTTGCTTTATAATTTAGATTATTTTTTGTAGTAGTTCTAATTGCTGGGGTTTCAATTATATAATGATTTTAACTAAAGAAACTACCAGATGCTCTTTTAGTTTTTTTCAAACCTTTTTTAAAGTTTAATCCATTCTTGTATACAAATATAAAGGTATTGTCATATATTTTGTTAATTTTTAGAACAATAGTCACCGGAATTGCTGTTTTGACGAATTTGAACTATTATTTTTTACTAAATACAAAAAAAATTAAAAAAAACAGGTATTTACTATTTAATCAAGGATTGTGATTTGTGAACCGCTAGAGAGTAGAGACAAGTAGCATAAACAAAATCTGCCGCTTAAAATATCTACAGAATTACACATTTATGTCTGCTTTCATTTGAATATAAAAATTATAATTAGGTTCAAACTTCATGTTAGGTCAGCGCTAGGTTTATTTATTAAAGAAGGTTTTATTTAATTTATCTTCGTGGAAGTGTGTCGAGAGGTTGCAACGACGTAAATAGCTCGCCTCTTGTGAGGTTTCCCCTTTGAATAAGAACGGCAACGTTTATCAACGGTAGGTATAATTATCGGTATTAAGGATTACGATTTCTGAACGTTTTTTTCTATTTAAAAGTTTTCGAATATTGGAGCAATACAAATTCCGTCTATATTGTCTATGGTACGCGTGCTCAAATTTACATTTGGAATTTATACGCTGCATACACGACAAATTAAAAAGGTTTGATTTATAATTAAAAAAAAAATCATTAACATTTAATAGGAATTTGTTTGGACAAAGAAAGTAGGTATGTATGCATTATTATTATAGATTATTCAACCGATAACATTTATTGTATAATGATAATTTTAATTTGTGCTCAACGCTACAACTATGTACGTTATTACAATGTAGTTTATAAAATTAATTTATATCGCAAACTTACCTTTTTTCTGTGTTGGCGTAATAAGCTTATCGAACAATTATTTAGTAGAAGCCTTTTAATGATTCTTCTTCACCATGAATAGTACTTACTGTGAGATATGATAGTTCAAGATGTTATATGTTGAAGTATATAGTAAACAAGATTTATACTTAACAATTAACGACAGTCGCTTCACACTTATAAATATATTATATGTAGACATTTTTAAATTATATATTAGTTTCTTCCAGGAAGATGTTAATTTACAAAAATATTAATTCATCTTTTACAGAAATTAGATATACAATCGATGAAAAGTAATACAATTAGGGACAATAAATAGTCAAAGGCTAAATGTGTGTATATGTATAAGCAGTATGTTTTATATTACTATGTTACGTTATATTTTTTATAATATTCTATTTCATATAATATCGGTTCAGTATACCAATGCTTTGGTACATCGTTTTATATTTACATCTGAATACGTATTCCAGTTTCAGTGTTATTTAAAATGTCAGCAGCAAGGCAAGGAAGTTCCGCCTCGGATCGATCTAACGTTTACATTCTTTGCCCACGCATTCCCCAAGTTATCTAACATCGACGTCACATCTAAGTTTTTTTACTCTTTGCCCGGGTTCAGGGGTTTCGCGCAGGCCGGGGCGCAGCGCCGCGGCAGTCCGCCCCAGACGACCGGGACTATCGCACGTGCCATAGACAATATCCGATAAACGAACCTCTGTGCTAACTGTGACATAAACAGTGTATTATCTGTGCCCCCGCCGAGCCCTATTCCATTTTCAAATCGGTCCGGTGAGTTTTATGCAATTTAGTTCGATCTGCGAAACCTAGATGGCGTTGGTGCACCGCGTCACTATTGCAGTTGTCATGGTTTTACTTTTAAGAGATTTATTACATAATGCCGCTTACATTGACACAGTTATGTCGGGTAGCAGTAACAATTAGTAGCGCAGACTTACATTTAGGCATTTAATATGTATGTCAGAATACACCAATCATGCCAGTGAGCGGAAAAAGTCAAGTCACCCTAACTAATGTAATACATATATAATATGATAGACATATAGGTATTTCTATAGCTAAAAGTGCTTGTATATTAGCTTTGAAAACAACATATCATACCATAGTACTACTTCTTGTTGTAACGATAAAAATGTATGGTATTGAAATATGCCGGCACATGGCCGCCAAAATTTTAATGCCTTAATATTTAGTCGTAAAATAAGAAAATGGCGTTCAAATTCGTCTTATATAAAGGTGCTTTAACAAAAACATGGGTTTGTTTAAACCTATTCGACATTTTGTAAGCGAGGACTTAACCCCAATCAAAGCCGGAAAGGAAAGGCTGACAGGAAAATATTGGGCCCACACTTTACAAGAAGTGGAAAATTTCGAGTTTATTTTTAACTAGGCGTGCTCCGCGGTTTTACCGGCGTAGTTACCGTTCCCGGGGCAATACCGGGATAAAAAGTATTCTATGTGTTAATTAAGGGTATTTCCAATTTATATAACGTATTTCAACTAAATCGGTCAAGCCGTTTTTGCGTAAAAGTATAACAAACTTAGGTACATCCATACATACATTTTCACAAACTTATACATGTATATTATAATAAAGCAAGATTAGCAGATTAGCTATTGTGTTCTATATTTTCTAAAGTATATACTAGCTAGGATTTTATATTTCAAGTTGTGAGACATAAGTAGGTACATTAGTAAATATATTACAACGTACAAGGTTGGTGCATTGCGTCTTTTTATTTAGGCATTAACTTAAATAAAAGCTTTGTTATAGTTAAATAATCATTGGAGTTAAATAATGTTATGTGTACAACTATTACATTGTATAACTATGTATAATTTTTGAGCGATGTCTCAATTTGACTTTATTTTGTTGTGTTTTTTGTATCCCTTAATTTTGCTTTGTAAGCTGATCCTTTTCTGTTCACATTTAATCTCGACTTCTAAAATCTGCCGTTCATAATAAAATAAATATTACTTATTTCTCTAGTACCATCGACGTAGGTTTATTATTATCTTGATATTAAGAATATAATATACAAGCTGCGTCTCGCGGTTTTACCAGCATTTATGCATCATGTGTTATATCAGGATCACTCTATCTGATAAAAAACCCGCATGAAAATCGGTTTCGAAGTTTTAAAGCATACTTAGACAGAAGAAAGCTACTTTGTTATATACTATACAATAATAATATAATATATAAAACTGTTTATTCAATCAATATATTACATTGACCTGGTTATAGGGTAATGGGTATCTTTGATAACGCTGTTACGGATTATTTTTAATTGCGCTGTCATTGTTATGATTTGTTTATAATATAAATAAGGAAGAAAATAACATAAATGTAGCAAACAAAATATAAATTGAGATTGGTACCAAATTTCGGGTACAGACCTTGAAAGTTGAAATATAATTCTTAGTGTGGTCGTAATTTAGATGGACATTATGGTGTCAGTAATAAATTTTCAAAGTACGATAAATAGGTTTGTGAGCTTCTTAAATAAGAAAGAAAAAAAAACAAAATGTATGTATGTATGTTTAGACCATGGAAAAAAGTGCTTGTTGATAGTTTCTGTCCATTCCCAAAACTTGCGTATAACTAGCTCGTCTCCAGCAGCTCTATAAGTAAAGCTATGTGTAGTCATGTCTTCTTATACGTTATTTTCTTTCTAATTGACTCAGGAAGCATCACTGATATACATTTATCATCTGCATTGAAAATCCAATTTATATCCAGTACTAGTCTCACGGATTTGTAGAAAGTCTTAAGCTTAAAACGAACGTTTAAACGTCCGTGCAGTTTACTGAATCTACTGCTAACTCAGCCTTGAATCCAAAAGCCAGAAAATTGAATTGAATCAACCAACTTGGCATTACGTGCTGGTCATCGCCGTCTAAAGCTAAACAAACATACAATACTAAAACAAACATTTATTGAAATACCTTATGAATATATTCGGCATTTGAGCTACTGCAAACTGGAATATTTCATTGAAAGGCTAGCAAATTGAATAGGAGCAAGCCACTGGCCGTTGCGTGTTGGAATTGCTATTGGATTTCGGCTTGACGTCAGCCAACATTCGATACACGGCTCACTAAATTGACGTTTTGACTGGACTTTAGACTAGCCAATCTGAAAAGTGCTTGCATAGAAACTGGTCTATTTAGTACTACACAGATGATGTTAGTTGAGGTGAGAAGTGTATTACATGCAGATATATCAGTAATTAAAAAATATTCCTTTAAAGAATCGCGTCACATCCTCTTATTCAATAAGGCTCGAAAAAACGACAGAAAAATAAAATATTAACATCGGGAGAGACGATTAAGAATGTCTCTCAACATGACATAGTTAAAATTCGAGCCTACTGATTAGATTTGAATGAATCGTTCTGAATAATAAGGTACTGTATTTTAAAAAGCAAATAACAGAACTAAAACCTTTATAAATAGACATGTGTCCAGTCTAAAACAGCTTAGCTGGATTCTTAATTAAGAAAAAGACGTACCTAATTATCCACGTACACATAATCCCTAATAAAATATTGACCTTTCACACTCACAGTTCGACCCCTAATTCGAGCTAGTCTTCGAACTAGTTAATTACATCGGTGTTCACTCGCTCGTTAGTGTTCAGTTACTTGTTATTTATCGTCTCGAGTTTTTGTAGGGAGTGCTTCAAAGTGCATTGAGGATTGGAAGCAATTTTATTCCGACCCCTTCGTATGAATGAGGGTTACGTTTAAAGGTTTTTTTAAACCTGAACCTGGGAGTAGGACCATGAAAATCATAGATACAGATTTCAGTAGAAAAGATGATATTGGATACTTCCTATATCCACTTTTTTACAGTACTACTAAAGAGATATGCGGTTACGAGAGGTAGGAGTAAACAATATAGGCCTCCGGCGCTTGTATCTCGTGTAACGCAATGACATACCTGACTAAATACCAATTATTGACGCTAGAGGCAGACCAGTCTGGTTCGAATTAGCTTATTACAACTCCAGCTATAGAAATATGAAAATAACGTCGATTAGTTTCAATTTCATACTTTATTTGCATGGTACTTTTATTAGTCCCAGTTTACAATCTACTATAACTAAATCATTCTCGTACCAGAAATAAAATGAGATCCAATCTATCTTAGTGAATTAATGATAAGCTATATTGTGTAGCCTCAGGCAAGGCTCGAAATAGGTTAGCTCCGGGCGGGACAACTAAACAATGGTTGACTATTTATAATTTTGATCTTGATAAGACGAAAATATATGAAGCCCTTATTTCGTCTTGCTCATTGGGAAATTATCGGCACAAATTTGCTTGAGAGAGTTCGGGAGTGAATTGTGAAAATTTTCCATCAAATCAAGGAAAATATTTTTTTCTTATTTTATGAAAATATACTGGAATTATAACTAAAAAGAAAATTTCCAACAATTTCTAAAGATATTTATTAGATTTATACATGCGGAAGGAATAGCAAGAAAGCGTAGAAAATTTCTTAAGACTAGACTAAGTTAAGGCACTTTATATAATTTCATTGTGGAATTAATTCAAGTTGTTTTCTTTTACAGATAAGCAGCCGGGTAAGTTTAAAGTTTTAACTGTCGATTCCCTCTACAGTCTACAATCTCAAAGTTTCGCGTCGTAGCTCTACAGCGTAGCACGTTCCGTAGCAGACGCGTAGCACGAAGCTGATTTGTCGTAAGTTTTGAAGTTGAATATTATAGAAAATAAAGCCTTATTTTTTTACATTTAAGATGGCTTCAAGAAATTAAATAAATAAGGAATCTTAATAGCACAAAGCTTAATTAAACTAACTAAAAAAATCGGTTTATTAATTTAAATATAAATAACTAGCTGTTGCCCGCGACTGCGTCCGCGTTTACTTTCATAAAATTATTCCCTTGGAATCTGGATAAAAAGTATCCTATGTCCTTCTCCTGGAAACTTCTCAAACTACATCCCCATCAATTTTCAGCCAAATCAGTTGAGCCGTTATCGAGTTATAAATGGTGTAACTAACACGACTTTCTTTTATATATATAGATTATAGTATATATTAATATAAAGGCTCACAATTAGCTTCACTGTTCGTTCAATTATGGAATATTTGATTTATCAAGTAGACGTCTACGTCAGACAAGCGAGAGGTCCCAGGAGGAGAGTTAGCACGTCCCGGTGGAAATCAAGCATCGATTGATTTCTATGAATTCATTTATTTTCATTGCGGCTTCCGTAATAGTTGAGTTAAAAGGGAACAACAATGCAATGGAGATAATGTCGTTATTATTCGCTTTTTTATATTTTATAAAAGGTTTTTGTGCCAAATTAATTGTGTGTTACTACTTTTATATGTAGCCTACTTGAATATAAATACTTTCTCAAATTTTATAATGCAACCTATATTATGAGAAACATTTATAATATAATTATTCAATGATATTATATTTAATTACAAAACTGTCTATGTGAGCTATGGGAATAGAAAAGTATTTATAAATCTCTATGAATTTTTCATTACGGTTCTACAATGGTACAAAGCAAGAGACGAAAGAATATAAACTGCAACGTATGAACAAAAACCTTTTATTCATATCAACCGTCCTCAATAATTAATATTCAATAAAGAATAATATTTTATTACGAACTTTTTGCGTCAAACGTGAAAGTAAATTTTTGTTTATGAATTATACATTGCGGTTCCGTTATGGTATCAAGTTTGGGAGGAAATAATAAAAACAGCAATGTGTTGGAAAGCTTTTATTTCATTGCAACAGTCAGAAACAAGAATAGCTGAATAGCATACATAGGCTTATATAATGCTTTTAGATTCACTTGAAGCATTTTCAATAAAAGCTTGTTCTAAGCATATTAAGAAAATATTTTTTTAAATTCTGCATTCGTGAGTACATTTTTTGCAATCAAAACTTAATCAGGGAATCCTCGATGGACTATCCCATCGATCAATCAGTCTTGATTGTCTGAAGAAGAAAATCGTTTACGTGAAGAGACGATTACATTGGTTCTTGTCTTAGTGTTAAAGCGACAAATACAGGAGATTTTGTGTTACACTAAAGGTAATATCGACATTTTAATTTATTCGTAATGAGTTTTTTTTCTTTCTCAACGGAGAACGTGATTACTTATACGGGTTATTTATAGCTTCTTTGCAATGTATTTGTAATATTGGGGAACCAGAGCTATATACAAAAATGGCTGCCCTCCCGTTAGAATAATGAGTTCGTTCGCCACCTGTGAGCCGATATATCACATATTTACCGCTTTTTACGAAAATAAATGTGTTTCGTATCAATCTTACACATCCGATATAAAAAATACGTACTTACCTGTGAAACTGACGATGTATTCGCTTGTAACTGGTTGGTTTTCGGAAATACACTGTTTCGAAAAAAAAAATTAACCTGCCATCGGTTTCCAGAAAAATATAAGCCTGCCATTTTTATCTTTATAATATCCTTAAATCCACCTTGTATATTATATTCAGGGGAATACAAGACTTCTTTTTCTATAAGCTAGAAATGCATTTGAAAAGCTCCTTACGACAATCCATGAGTTAAGGCTATACATACATGTAACGTCCTTAGACCACAAATATAATGCTGAAGTATAACCACAACACACAGACTACATATAAAAGAGCCACACGGCGTTCAAACTAGAAACTGCAAAATAAAATGAAATTGTTTATCAGTTGTAAAATGACAAAGTTTGCAGCTAGCGAAGTTGGCTGGTCGATACTTTCGTGACGGGAATACGAATGGTGATATGTTATGAACTGGGGGTACATTTGTAGCGCCGTGTTCTGAATCGCGCTTATGACATTTATTCGAAACATATATATATGCATGTATAGAACGTGGACATTGAACTATTGGGGCTTAAACGCCAGTTTGTTCATCAATTGCTCGGCTGGTCGAGACGAATCCGCTTGAAAAAAAGTTGTATAGTTGGAGGTTTTATTTTTTTAAATCTTAACGGCCAAATACTCATACGGAAAATTAAATTTAAGCACTCCTTAAGACTCGTAATTTTGACACAATTGTACGGCGATCTGTCAAATCGGACCGATTTAAGTAGTACTTAAATTTAAGTTGCGTTTCAGTATTCCGGCAAAAGACTGTTGCCTTGAGTATACCGCTTAAATTTTTAATAGTTAACTCTACGTGTTCCCTAAACTTTGTTATTATTTGGGTTCGACCATGGTACACAGCTAGTGCATAGGGCCCCCAGGCAAGTAAGCGAGAGGGGAACAGAGTGCCTGCAGCGATCAGGTGCACAAAGGAAATTCGGTTTTCCTCGCCCCACTAAATGTTATTCCGTAAACAAACAATGGGGTAAGTTTTAATAGGTAAATCGTGTTCAATTTGACGGTGACAACTTTTTTGGCGAGTCATCTATTTTTTTACTCGACTACGGCAAAGCCAAAGGAGGGTTATGATTTTGACAGACTATGTATGTATGTATGTATGTATGTATGTATGTATGTATGTATGTATGTTCATCTGTTCCCTCGTAACTTCTAAACCACTAATCAGAATTCGACAAATGA
>DWAJ01005725.1:0-11180 GCA_018238005.1 Eurema mandarina | reverse complement strand
TGTCGAATTCTGATTAGTGGTTTAGAAGTTACGAGGGAACAGATGAACATACATACATACATACATACATACATAGCCTGTCAAAATCATAACCCTCCTTTGGCTTTGCCGTAGTCGGGTAAAAAGAGCATACTCCTTACTTAAATCAAGGCCGGGAACACTATCGTGAGACCCTCGCGAATGCTTTATATTTTTTTTATTCTATAAACTGGTGAGACGAGCTGGACGTCCTCCTGCGCGTTTGCACGCTTTTCTATAAAGGATATTCTTAAACAAGAATAATTGAAATCGACTCAGTTTTTATAGAGTAATACACTTAGTAACATATTTGGCGATTAATAAATTTATATAATAGAAAAAAAAACCTTTTTACATCTGTTAACCCGTTAAAAGCTTAGGCGGGTCGGTAGCTACAAAACCGAGAGTAAAAGATCTTGATTCGATTCGTTCAAACTTGGTCCGAAATTCCATCCCCTCGTCCCTAATTATACCCATAGATGGAACGCTTTGAGGAGACAATTACGAAAAACGACCTTCAAACGATTTGCGTCGCAATTTTCGTCCTTATACCTACGCATCAAGAACCCAAATTACATGCGCGAGGGAAAAGTGTTTTTGTTGAGGCGTAATCATCCGAACCTAGGGTGGTAAGGGATTCCAATATGGCGTCGGTAAGATTTCGTTCCGTTATATTAATTAAATCTTCGTAATTTATGGCCAGGATTGCGTGCCATGTGCTCGATTTGATTTATCGTTCGAGTATTAAATCAGAATTAAGTGGTCTCGCAAATTATGAACAGGTGAATATAGTATGCCGGTTAAGCGGATAGATTTTATTCGCTGAATTTTGTGATAGCCAATTAGCTATTGTCAATTTTAACTCGACAAAGCAAATTTTAATTGAACAAACGATGTTTAATTCGATTCGATGTTGTCGTTATGTTGGTACCGTCTACTATCGTTTTGACGTTTTTTACTAGTTCATTTCTTATTTAGTATGTTGTCTGGTAGATAGCACATATTTCAGGATAAGGCTATCACTTCCTTGGGACGAAAATAGAAACCTCTACGTCATGTGAATGTTTTTGTTTACGTGAAATATTTATCGTAAGATATCCCTACTTTTTCTTTTCTTTCCATAAAACGAAGTCTCTCTCTAAGACTAACTCTTAGTTTATATAGATTGATAAAAAATCCTATCGACTGACAAATTTCTTAAATTGTACAAACTTTATATTGAAAAAACGGTCCGAAATGTATATGATTCATTATTTATAAAATTTTATCACGTAGGTACTTGCAAATCAAATTTTTATTGTAAAAATCACATATTAAATGTTTATGCTACAATATTTAGTAAAAATAGTATCAAATTATCGGAATTAAGAATCTAACGAATAAAAATAAGGTAAATTGACACTTTCCCTTTATAAATTAGGGTTGTAATCCAATAGCTATACTTAGTCGGGATGTGCGGGCGTGTTTATCTAACCAACCTCTTTTCCTCGCTTGAAAAATTAGGCCGACCCACCCCTTAAACCCCCTCAAAAACCCCCCGTTATCCCTTTAATACCCGCACGTGTGACCCTTGAGAAAAATAGCCTGAAATACGAATAACTTTCTAACAGTTTTTTAACGTGATGAGGGATTTTCATTTTTAATATAAGCTTTTGTTACGTATTTAATGACTAGACGCGCTTCGCAGTTTTACCCGCTTAATTCTTTTTTTTTTCTAAAACAAATGTAGCTTAAATTACTCTTTGTTACATCAGCTACCTGCCAATAAGGGTCCCATTTATTTCAGAGATAAGAACAAACAGACATTCAAAAATTGTTGAAATATCAGTCATTTCAATAGCTAATTGACTGGTTTTATATTTATGCATGAAAATATGTTTGTGATAATTATTAAATCAATACTAATTTTACAAAGAAGTAAAATTTGTAAAGCGGTGCTGAAGTACATTCTCAAGAATTTTCTCTCTTCATAATTTATATGGTCCTAATCATCAATCTAGCGTAAGATGTACATAAACAATATCTACGAATCTACTTCTCTATTCCTTTCAATACAAAAGTATAATCTATATAAATATTATAAATGCGAAAGTAACTCTGTCTGTCTGTCTGTAACGCTTTCACGGCAAAACTACGCAACCGACTGTAGTAAAAATTGGTACACAGATGGTCTCGAACCTGAGATAAAACATAGGCTACTTTTTAACTGGAAAAAAGGGTTCAAAGTTTATATGAAAGTTCACGGACGGAGTCGCGGGCAACAGCTAGTTTAATAATAAATTAACATCCCAATATCATAACTCTGACGATAAGTAGTAGGCACCGTTGAGATGAGTACAATCAAAGATGTCAGGTGTCTCCCACAGGCGACCCTCTTCAAGTGACCCTAATACATGAGCAGTAATTAATTCGCCAAACCCTATACCTATAAGAATTGTAACGGACTGTTTGCAGACTGCATTCGATTAACATATTTTAACGCAATAGTAGAATAGCTATACAAATATGCAATGCCAGTCGCAAAGAATGTATTTGAAATGCAAAACGCGCAAGAAAGCCTTTTGTTGCAAAGCTGTTAAGAATAATGTATTCTTAAGATGATATTCTGAAGGAATTTTTTAACATGAATACGAATATTATAGTATTATCATATTTTTTACAAACAAGTTAAATAAAAGCTTTTAAAAAGCGACGGTTTATTTCTCTTTTTACTTATTTTAAATTTTCACTTATTATAAAGAAAAAACAATACATCTAATTTTCGTATTTTTTACACCGATAAAAGGTTTTTCAAACTTTATTAGTTATAGTAATATACTGTTATTAGATTCAGACGAATTCAATTAATGGTATAATTAAAATCATTTCTACCGTGTTCAATTTATAATTAGTGTAAATAGTATGTCATTGTTTAATGTTTAAGTTAAAAAGTAATGTTTAAACGAACTTACATGTACTATGATGCACCAACTTCTATCATAATTATACGAAGCGTTTCACCCTAAGTGATTAGTAATGTTAGTAATAGGAGTATTACTAATCTCGAGGACCTCAATATTATTATACCTGACCTCTTAAAGTGAAGTACCAATCAAAAACTTTCATTGATACGTACCTAAGTTCTCAATATCCCTCGCACCGTTTTTTATACAGGAGTGAGCCTAAAAAACTTCGCAAGCCGAGTGTTACAGTGAAATGGGTATAAAGTGTCGTTTTCCGTGAGCTTTGCACTCCACTTGCAACGCAATACTGTTGTTTTTATTTACGTTATCGACTTCCAAATACGGGAAAGCGACTGCACATTAGGGACCTGAGCAAAGAAAAGTCTTATTATTCATAGCAGTGAAGGAATTGAAATGTATTTTAAAGGGTTCATGCAATGGATTTATTGGATTTAGTGTAAAAACGAACTTTCGTCAAAGTCGATGTTAACTGCGTAACATTGCAACTTCTATTAAGCAGAAACTTAGGTTTTAGTACAGCGATTGATAAAAGTAATTTACTATTAAAGATATGACGCAATAACGATTTAATCTAAAGAACACCGTCACTCCAACGGGAACTAATTTAAAAACTGTCGTCGGTACTGAGAGGCTCCGCTCACCGCTAGGGCAGATAATTCGAGCCTCCACAAAGGCTACAAACGAGATGTCAGCAGATACACACAATCCCATACATTACCTTTACAAATTACGGCGTAGCTCTTTACAAAAAACCGTTGATTATCTCCAACAATTCCCTCGGCGGGAAGCCCTTTTGTTATTGTCAAATTAGGCAATCCTCAAGATAACAAAAACATCCCTTTATGCCAAGGGACAAAACCCCTTTTATTGACGAATTAAAATTCAGGACCGGGTTTAACTATCTTCCGTACATAATCCGGGGTGGGTTGGGGTTTAAGCCCCCCAAATTTAACTACCAGTGAAGTTATGAACGCAACTTTTGATCCGAAAACGGCTGAAGCCAGAATGCTAGGTGGTTTCCGAATATGCGATATTAGTTTGTTAATTTCAAACATTTTGCAGTTTAGATGTATTTTATAAAGCTCAAACGAATCACGGTGCTGCACATTTTAATTGTAAATTTGTCATTTATCTAGATTCTAAAATCAGCATTATTATCGAGATCTGGTTAGAACTTAGTACAATTAAATATAAGTACGTAATAATTTTCAATTTTATTATTACTGTTGTTGTATTTTTCGATTTTATGATCGAATTAAGAGTACCTACATAAAAAATTCAGTGTGGACTTTAAATTACATCTCAAATTTACTAACACTCATTACAAAATAATACCTAACTATGAAGGAATATGTACATACATACAAAAATCAATCTTCATGAATTTATATACTATATATACAGCTATACTAATCTATAACCAGCAAAAAAGGTTCTCATTATTTCTAACTCAAACAACCCTTGCTAGCAAACAGCGCGCGCAATCTCATTTTATTGAAGACATTCACAGAGTTTTGGGGTAATTTTATACTTGTATGTAATGAGGGTGGGGGTGGGATTAGGAGGGTGCGTCTTGCCCGGGACGAGGAGGCGATTTGTCCCAACACGCACCCTGCGTGATGGAGGCTTCCTACGTACGTCATTATGTATATTTTAAGTATAAAATGGACGCTACGAATTAGATTTTTCTAGAAAAAAAAACAATATTAATAATGTCATAAAGATTTAAAGCAATTTATAAGTTTGTAGAATAGAGAAAATCAGGACAGGTTATTTCTTTATAAATATAGAGACTTCTGTCCAAAAGTCTCTACGACAAATACTTTTAAAATGTCAATTAAAAATAACAGACCTTTGTAAATATTCTTAAATATAAAAGAAGTTTATTGTTTAAGATTAGTAATAATTTGACTTCATTACACTATATAGAATACTCAAAATTAAAACATTATTAAACAACGATAATTTTCTATAAAAAAATATAATTACAATGTAAGTATAAACACTGTTTATACTTATTTTGTAACTTGACATCCACACTCGCTGTTTACGTCGTAAAAGGTCGAGGGGGGTTTTTCACCCCGCAATACATATTCCGCTAAGCGGGGGCTCAGACGACCCCCGGAATGTATATCATATGGGGTTAGATAGATGACTTAAGAACCCGTGACAAAGTGGTTCGTAAACATACCTATAATATGTACATTTTTACGTTTAGTACAATCATATAATATTGTACAGTATTTTAGTAAAATTATAAACACGAATTTTTTGTGAGTATGTAATTAAGTATGCTTGTCGTAAGCAAAAACTGCTGAACGGATTTAGTTGATATTTGGCACACAGCTAGAAAAGACAGTTACAGGTCTTGTGACCTCGATCTGTAAATATACCTAAATATAGGGTTTCATTAAAATTGTATGTATTACTATACTACAAGTGTTATGAACGCTAAATGTGAGGATGTAAGTATACTTGTAGCTCTTTGACGCAAAAAATACTAAACGAATTTGGCTGAAATTTAGCACACAAGTAGATTAGACTTTAGATTACATTTAGAACACTTTTTATCCAAATATTGATACGGAAACAAAAACTACGCAGTAAAAACCAGGGGTGGAGCTAGGCTCAAGAATCATACAACATTAAGAGCGCAAAACTGTTTTCTATTTAACCAAGCAAACGAAAAATTAATTAAAATAAAAATGGCGACCAGAAGCACAAAAGTTAATGCAGTTGAAACCACAGAAACATTCTGCAAAATGAAACACACGTCTCATGAGATCTATCCTTTACAATCTTCAAGTTAGCTGCAGAATAAAATTCTGCATTTTAACCGTAGGTACATCTCGTGGTTCTGTTGCGGAAATATTTTTTTAATTTATCTAATAAGCCATTTTTAAAAATGCAGCTATCAGAGTGTCTTGCCGATTCTTCTCGGTAGAAACTGCTTTCCGAACCGATAGTAGTATTGTGACTAATGAAAAGTGTTACTATATGCTATTATAAAAAGACGAGTTTATTATAGATTTATTTCACTTTGAAAGAACATTACAAAAAAGACGCTTAAATACATCTGACCTGAGACATGGTGTCCTGAAATACATGCCAAAAGCTTAGTTTAGGCACCAGTCTCCCACAATATGTTACTAAAATGATGAACACTGTATTTTCTATTGTTATGCATATTGTGGTTAGAAAATAAACATATTATTATTATTATTATTGTTATCTGTACTTTAGCGTTTATAATAAGTAATATTATAAGGATGTGGTTTTTATAGAAAATAATGTTACGGTAGTCATCCTTTAAAATTTGTGAAGGTAGAATATATAATAACATAGTAATTTGTTATTACTTAATTTTAAGTAATACTTAGGGAACTCCAAAAACAGTGAGACTCATTCAATCTCTCTGGCATTCCTTTACTTTGCCCTGGAGCGTCAAGTATAATTACTTCATTAGTTACTTGATAAAACCATGTTGTTTGTTGAATTTACTTTATAATGTCGGGTACATTATGGTTTAAACGACATGCTTACTAAAATTAAGTACAAAGAAAAAAATTATTTATACGTTATATTGATACTTTTTGATGAAACTGTATTTTGATGTTTAGGAAACAAAACTCTTCACAAATTAAAAAAAAATAGCTCTTCATGAAATAGTGGTTTAATGTTTTTTGAACTCCAAGGATTTGTTGATTATGTACTTTTCTTTTACTCTGACTAATGTAGGAATATTGTAATATTGATCTGTACGAAACCGGCCCCGCTATTTTGTGACTCTTGCCTAACCCTCTCTAACGGAATAATGTCACGCGTGCCGACACGACCCGATAGGTCACCCGAAAAAGATCAGGTCAAACAACACCCTTACCCCATACGCTCACCTTTTGCTAACCTGACTAGAGCAAAGAATGTGTAAATCAACGTACAAAAACGAACAATGAACTGCAAAAAATACCGGCTCAACACTTAACCGTTGTAAGCAAATATTTAAAATCATGAGCGCTCATTGTGAAAGTGATAATGACATTGAAAATTAAAGCCCAATGCATTCGTCCCATTGACCGACGAGCGCCCGTACTCGGAAAAAAATCAACAACACGCTACCCAATAAAAACGTAAAATTGCCGACACTGACATTATCCTATTACGTCATCATTCCATTCATGAAAACGATTCGCGAAAAAACAATCGCATCGAAACACGTGTTAAGCGGCGCCATTAAATTGCGGCCGTCGAAAAATATTAATTATTAATTTACACGCCGGTGGCGAATTAAAATATTTTTATTGGCGCGAAAAGGCGAAAAGTTGGGAGTTAATTCGGTGGCCGCGGTGGCATTGTTTGCGGGCTGCGTGCATAAAAAACAGGAACAAGCCTGTGGGGAAAATAATAAAAAAGCGCACCGATCCGCGCGGAGCACGGCGTGATTTAAAAATAAAAAACGTCGGATGTTCGTAATGAAATCGAAAGGCGGTTCGTCGATAGCCATTGGAAAAAAGTAAAAGAGACGCGGCACTTTCACGCGTGAGGATTTTGGCCTTTTTTGGCATCGTGTGCGGGCCCGCGGCCGGCGGAGCGTTGTGTTTTAACGGGTTGGGTAATAAGAAAACGATGGTTGCGACCTTGTTCCCGAGTCGCGTGTCGCTGTTTGCCTGTACTGTGTACTGTGTCGCCGGGACACTGGGGCCTGTATGACGTATGCGAGCTATTCGACATACTCGTACTGAAGTTTAGACGCTTTTGGGAAGCCCTATTTAGAAGTTACGTCATTGCTTCGAGTTACACCATACTTTTAGTAGTATTTTCCTCCTTTAAGCAAATTTTACATGATTCAAACAACGTTACTTTCGACTGCTCGTTATGCATATGTCATAGCATAAATATTAAATATGCAAAGACGTAAAATTAGAATAATATAAGTTAAGCATTCACGCTCAGCTGGTAGCACTGAAGCATTCCAATCTCCAACAATTCAATGGAATTTAGTCAAGCGAATCCTAATGAAATGAAAGGTTTTCTTCTAAAATTCGCTCACGTAATCGCCCATTAATTTTGATTAAAATACTAATTAACGTTTTGCGACGCGACGTCCTAAATCGTCCGCTTTGCATCCAATTTAAAAGATTAGGCCGCGCGCCCAAAAATATTCTTTAAAAGCAAGCTATTAGGTTTTTGCAGTTCATTTTTCATAAATTACGATTTCGTATCTGCGATCGCGCTGAGCTTCAGGACTATGCGATTTTCATTCGTTAATAATCTTTTCATTGCTTTGTAATGTAGATTAGATATGGTTAGAGGTTATACCGGCGTGAGATCCGATTTCTATTTTTTATGGGTCTGTATTTGGAAGAAAGAAAAAAGAAAGAAACATTTATTCAAGAGCACATACAATAAAACGATATACAAGACACTTAAAAAATTATACAAATAAACACAGATAGAAAAAGACAACATTGCTCCGGAAAAGAAATACCACTCAGCATGCGTTTGTGCTGAGTGGGGAATGAAAACAAAGAATGTATCTCGAAATGTCATTTTAACACCCAAAGAATAAATAATAATAATAGTTTTGTACTTTACAAAAATACAAAAGAATCATTAGATAGTAATTTTTCAAAATGTAGAAAGTTCCGACTCCACCGGTAAATACTTTAGTGATAAAATTATTTGCTACATCTCTCTTCTCATGTCCTTAGTTTGTTCTTCATGCGTTAAATTACTTCTAATAAATGTAAAACGAACTGCGTTCTACGCGGCTATTTTCAAAGAATGATAACCAATACCCAATATAAACTCCACCATAAGTTTATTTTATCCTTATAAAAATACGAAGAGTTATTGTAAAATGAAATCCCAACAAAGAAAGGCTAGAGTAGGCAAACATATTTAACGGCGTAGCGAATTTCGTTATTATCGCGTAATGAAAATGCGGGCTTGAAGGAAAATTTCAAAAGGGGCTCATTATACTTTAGCACCCTCCGTAATATAATAACCCTCCCGCGCCTGGGGTCATAAAGGGCCGGCCTTTGAAATATTCTTTCAACATTTGCCTCCCTTCGGAACAAAAAGAAAATGCTGGATCACGATCACTTTTAATTTTAGGCGTAACGACGCTATTCGCGTTTAATACCTACCTCAAATGTTGGCCATTAGTCCCTTATCCATCGGACTCTTCGGCTAAATGAATAGGAAAGGTCCGAGAAAAATGAACCAGATTTAACGGTGAATTACATTTAGATAGAACGGGCTACATTTTATTATCTTATATTAATTAACTATGTATTAAATATAGGTAGCACACAACATTTGGAAGAACTATGCAATAATTCAAAGTTTTAAATGTTATATTGATTCATGTATAAAAATATTTTACGAATAGATTTTCATACGTAATATTATATACACATAAACTTTCTTCCTGAATCCCTCTACCTGATAAAAATGTCACATGAAAATCGAATGGCTTGTTTTAAAGATTTAAGCATACATAGGGATAGACAGATGAAGCGACTTTGTTTAATACTCTGTAGTAATGTACTCTCAACTTAGAACAAAGAATAACTGCTTAGTGATAGAGTCGCTTATGTAAATGAAAATTATATTCACAGACTAAATTAAAATAAGTGTAAAATGCATTAATTAGTCTTTGTTATGAAATATGAAAGTATCCAACTAACTTGGCCTATAGTTCCATTTCCAACATTATCTAACATCCATCAAATAAAACAATATTTGAGTTAATTAATAAATAACTATTAATATATGCATAGTAAATACTCGACCAATTTATAAAGTGCTCAACGTACACGAATAATTAAAAAATAACTAACCTTTTCAAAAGTCTAATACTGGCAGTATTTGAACGATAAAAACGCATTTAAATAAAAAAAAAAACATAATTTCGAACTAAAATTAAATATCAGATCCATTTACATAACTGAATAAATCCATCGCAAAATTTGAATAAACAAATACCACCGAACAATAAATTAGAAATAACTTGTATGATTGAAATATTTTTCCCAATAATGAAACTGCAACATTTATAACGTTTTCACCGTTAATTGAACGTGAATAGAAACTCTATCGCCATATTTGTTTCATAAAACATGTAATCGGTAATATTATCAAATATTATTTTACATTATTGATCGTTTTCAACCGCCATTTTAATTTGTGGTAACATGCCGTGAACGTTCTTTTGATATTTTAATCAATGATATTATATTAAATAAATACGTTATAAGTGCGAATTTTAGAACTATCTCTTTTTCTCTTGTTAGTTCTATCATTTATCTCTTTTCTATCGTTTTTACTTGTATGTATGTGTGCTGCAACTGCTGTGCGCTTTTTTCTGATTTGTATGGGTATAACATATTTATTGATTTTAATAATATTATTATGCGGGTAGTTTGTAGGTTTGTCACCCCTTTGGAGGTAATCTCCGAATGCAACAGACGGATTTTCTTCTTTTTAATCTGTAGAATCTTTTGATTTTTTAAACATTATTTTACCAGTTGAAAGCCTCTTTTGTTAATATCCTTGTAACACTTAAACGTCAAACAACTTAATGCAAATCATTTATATAATACATTACTTTTATTAATAATACATATATATTGTTATAGGACACCAAAAAAACACTTTTTTGTGTTGTATGTGTAAGATTTGCATACAGTTTCCCCCGAGTCGAGAACATTCCAGAACGCGATGATGGATGTCAGAATAAATGGCGCGAAACGAAAGCATGAGTGCACAGAGTATGCACGAAATTATCCACGGAGGTTTTATGTTGGGTAAAATTTAATTTCATTTAAATGTGTAAAACGACTTTATAAAAATAATAACAGTCTATGTACCTAGTCTTTAAGTCTAGCTTAGTCTAGTCTTACCTTAAGGTGATTGGTGGCTGGTCTTATGTTTATTTCCGAGCAACTGACAACAAAATCTCTTTTTTCTTGTGTCATTTGTCTTTTTTCTTCTGCTGTGCGGAACGGAACACTTTTCGATTGATTTGTAGGTGTGTAGCATATCTATTAAGTACTAGTTAGTACAATGCGACTTCATTCACGCTGTAGGTACTAATCCTACCCCAAACGCATAGACGTAGTGTCTACCATTTTCTGCTTAAAACCACCCTCGTACATCCAAGGTTATTCTAAAAAAGAATTATGTAAAACGGTTCAG
>DWAJ01005724.1:0-11180 GCA_018238005.1 Eurema mandarina | reverse complement strand
CTATGCGTTATATAGTAACCGTCAATTACCTTTAGCGCTGAACGAAACCTGCGCAGAAGTCAAAAATAAGGTATCGTCGGGTGCGCGAGCGTTGATTGGTGGTCCCAGTCGTGTTGTCTTTCTCGCACTAATACGTCAATTACGAGCGCGATTCTACCGATGCGCAGCTATTCTCGTCAATCGCTAAACATTCGTGACGATTATTATACCTATACGTCTATGTTCCCGCCATTTTAATAGAATTTCTTCCCGTTGGACACTCCGACTTCAACAGACATTAATAAAAATTGACCAAATTGCTCCAGGTGTTGTTAACTTTGTTGAGTATTACTAACACCTTTGGCGATTCATTTTTATTTTATAGATTACAGAAGAAAGATAATTTACCTGTACAGTGTAAGGATATCTCTCGATGCTGGCAGGTGTTCCGCCAATTATTCTGGTAGACGTCTCCGTGGCGTCTAGCCTCACGATTTGAAGTTTGTACACTTCGGCCTGTGCTGTTTATAAATATTCTCTTTATATATGGGTAAAAGTATATTCAAAATGTCTAAAAATGATGTACCTCGTACTAATAAAGTGCTTAAATAAATTATTATAAGGTACATGTGTATATATGAATGAGTATAGGCAATAATAAAACTTATTTGTAATCTTTTAAAAGGATTAAAATTAATGGTATGTTCTTCATTTTGAACATGATGTTTATTTCTTTGTATATCTCAATTTAAAATGAAACACGAAAATTTTAAGTCTGAGTTGAGGATTGGCGACGAACACATGTGTATCCAAAAATAACAAGATACTATAAAAGGAAGACTGCCGGTTTTGTATACGACACGCAATGCTTGGAGCTTTCTTAGTAGCAACGAACTTTCGAATTGACGCTTAAAGTTCTTTAGTCACGCATTCGTCTGTATTTATTAAATGGAATATACGTTATGTTCAAAGACTTACTTTTCAATAAATTTGTATTCTGTATCTCTTACTTCGATACATTCGATATGTGCGACGAATTAGAAATAAGTACTACAATTATATCGTTAATAAATCGTAAGAAGGCTATATTAATGGTAAACAAATTCTTAATATTTTTTACACTTCAACAGACTCTCTACACAATGTAGAACATTGTATCTAGATAATTTATATTTTTTCTAAAACAAAAAAATAACGATTTTTTTTATTTAATAAATACCTAAATCAACGTATTAACTTATAAAAATACTCACTCAAAGCGATAAAAACAAAAATTATTAGTCCACGCAACATTTTAAAACACAGCTGTGTACTACAGACGGTACAGTGTGAAAGTAAGCTGCCAATCGCTTATCAATTGATAACGGGTGATAATATCGAGGAATCGAACCCAGCTCACCCGGTATCTTGTAAGAATTCAGGAGTTAGTCATAGGTACTGTTTATAGGTAACTAAAACAATAAATTGAAGGAATTTCCAGAAATTATCACGTAGGTACTTTTATTATTCACTTGACGTGCCCCGCGGTTTTCACCGTTGTTGCCATACCTGGATACAATCTCTATCTTCAGCCAAATACATTAAGTAGTTCGTAAGATTAGTAAGACTCATTAATTTTGACATACTGTGTTCAAGAACACACATTGTTTGATATTTCGCTTGTGTGTTAAGTGGGCATGACTTCAGAAATCTAAAATAAGTAAGCACAAACGCTTTGAACATGTGTTTCTTTTTAATTTTTATTAAGTTCTAGTGAATTTTTGTTTCGATCTAATAAAACTAGTTTTAGCATATTATAATTATAGAAAAAGACATTTCTAAAATTAGCGTATCAAGTAGGTACCTTCCTGTAAAATTAAATGACTAAGCAATACCTACTATAGTTTATTGTACTTCATAGTTATCATAAATAGGTATACCTTTTATCTTGTATTATTTAGTTTTATCGAGACTATCGTTTCTGACATATTTTCTCGATAACGAATTTTGAGAAAATCGTGTGTATTTGGAGATCATTTGATATTATCTTGCGGTTTAGATAACATGTGTTACTCTTATCAGAAATATCACGTAAAATTTTGCCAGACTGAAGACCGCAACTGAGTACCGCGATCATAACACCTTAAAACCCCTCAATCATTTTTATATTATGAATTATTATAATGTTTTTTATCATTCATAATACTTATGAGTTATGACCCATAAATGTTGTGAAAAAAATGCTTTCTGATCGTAAAAAATTGTCAATTCGGTACCATTGACCTGAAAACGAACTCATAAACTTCAAATTAAAACTCATAAAATCAATATACCACGAAAATATTTATATAAGTAAGCTACATATAAAATCGAAAGTTTGTAGAAACTATATAAATGGATAAGCTCTTAAAGTTAAGAACCTCTAGACCGATTTCCAAAATTGTTTGTGCAATGCAAATTTCACTATTAGACTGTTTGCATTTGCCATTTAAGTTGTAACAAATAACAACACATATTTCGGAAGTAACAGCGACATATTACATTTATGTATTGATCTATCATCCCGCGTAGGTACAAATTGTACAAAGTACAAAACAATACCTAGTAAAATCAATAGACTATCCTACGTGTACCTATACTAAATTTCAGGCATGTCTATAATAAGGCATCCTTTAATATTTAGTAAGTAGTATAGGGTCGTCCAACCTGTACTTAATATTTTAATTCGCTTTTCTAAAAATGGCCGAAAATTTAGGTTTTTACCAGGTACGCAAATATCAACTAGCTAGCCTTCTTATTTTGTCGAGTAATAAACATCTGCTTGAGTCCGAACTCCGAAGATAAAACAGCGGTCAATAAACTCTAACCATACACAAAATGCTTCAAAAATAGAGCGTTCTGTCTCCAGGAGATCGCGCTGCGTATGGAATTAAAATTATATTTTTGTTTTAATTATAGCTCTAAAGACAAGTACCTACAAATATACATAGACGTGTAGGTTCATTAAAATTACTAACTTTTCAATGTCCTATCCTTCAACACCCACGCAAAATTATACTCTTAGGAACGAACAGTCCACTATAATATGTATAGCACTACCTACATAATATAAAAATTATAAAATTACTTTTTATCTTTATACATCAGAATACAGAATAAACTCTGTATCTCCAAACCTTTTATCTATACCCTGAAAGATTTCGGTGGTGGTAATTGGTAGCCTTGTGTGTTGCAAAATCATTACAAAAAAGTCGCTTTCTTTCTCGCCATAATATATTGTATTCTTAAATCTTTAAATCAATGCAAACTATTTTCTTGCATTTTTACCAGATTCAAGAGTTTATCTGTATAATACTACATAATTGCGGGTAAAACCGTGGAGCACAGCTAGTTACTAATCAGTTTTTTATTTAATTTCGATTTTAAAATATTCTGTATGCATGTGACAATGAGACAAAATAATTATAATATCATAAGAACGGCAATTCAACTAGTTAATTTTGTGTCATCATAGGTACTTTTGTAACTGTCTGAACTAATACGGTTTTCAATTCCCAAAACCTAATCTTAAGCATTATTTATCCCTTAACCCAATTCCATTGACCTATTATGAACAACTCAATAATAAGATCACGTCATAAACTTAAAAACAAGTTTATAACCTTGCATGCATCCTACGAATCAACTCTTGTAGGCGGGGTGACATCATTTCAGTTCTAGCCATATATGGTATCGCGTCGCTTATGACACAATATGCTAATTATGTTCATGTAATTTATATACAACTTTTTATCAATCCTGGTTAACCTACATAACTTTACCTTAAATTGTAGGACGTGGTCTGTATGAATTCCCTTTATTTGGGTTTGTTATTCGAATTTAAACACGCCTTGATGTACGAGATTTATTTTATAAAATAATGAATTTGTTAGTTATTGAGTAAAATAATAGCAGGTCCACGTACAGGATAGTAAGAATTAGCGGCCATTGCTAACAAACGATTTTCTATATTTTATAAGTTTTGATTTCTGAAAACTTGGATGCAGCTAAAATAGAGAGCAAGTTCTACCATTTCTCATAACTTCTGCGATGTCAAATTTGTTACAAGCTTTTATTTCTTTGTATTGCTCGACCGAGAATATGATTAGAGTCAATGTATAAATAGCACGGTTATATTACGGTAACAATCGGTTTTGTTAGAAATGCTTTTGGGCTATCTGATAAAGCTTGAGCTTTTAAGATGTATTTAGACGCACTTACTAGCAACTATCATTTTATATTAGTTCATTCGAGTAGGTACAATATCGACAAAACGTAATTACACATATATGCATTTATGTAGTACTTAAACTACCTATATCATTTTAATTAACAGCCTATCTAGATATACTAGGTACAGATGTGTATTCGAAATATTATATAGAAATTTTCTATTATAATCTAATATATTGCTTTTCTCTGTTTAAGAAATTATTAAAGGTTTATGTAAGAAAACAATGTATAAATCACAATTTGTTTTTATATTTCATGATTGCGGAATGCTGGAATGTAAAATTAATATTCTTCAGCACCCTCGCCTTCACCCTCGGCGGAGTCCATGCCGACTTCTTCGTAGTCCTTCTCGAGGGCGGCCAAGTCCTCACGGGCTTCGGAGAACTCTCCCTCTTCCATACCCTCACCGACGTACCAGTGCACGAAGGCACGCTTGGCGTACATGAGGTCGAACTTGTGGTCCAGGCGAGCCCAGGCCTCGGCGATGGCGGTGGTGTTGGACAACATGCACACGGCACGCTGCACCTTGGCGAGGTCACCACCTGGCACCACGGTCGGGGGCTGGTAGTTGATGCCCACCTTGAAACCAGTAGGACACCAGTCCACGAACTGGATGGTACGCTTGGTCTTGATGGTGGCGATAGCGGCGTTCACGTCCTTGGGGACGACGTCTCCACGGTACAACATGCAGCAGGCCATGTATTTGCCGTGACGTGGGTCGCATTTCACCATCTGGTTGGCTGGCTCGAAGCAAGCGTTGGTGATTTCGGCAACAGAGAGCTGTTCATGGTAAGCCTTCTCGGCGGAGATGACTGGAGCGTAGGTCACCAAGGGGAAGTGGATACGTGGGTACGGCACCAAGTTGGTCTGGAACTCGGTGAGGTCGACGTTGAGTGCGCCGTCGAAACGCAGGGAGGCGGTGATCGAGGATACGATCTGGCCGATCAGTCTGTTCAAGTTGGTGTACGTCGGGCGTTCGATGTCCAAGTTGCGTCTGCAGATGTCGTAGATGGCTTCGTTGTCGACCATGAAGGCGCAGTCGGAGTGCTCCAAGGTGGTGTGGGTGGTGAGGATGGAGTTGTAGGGCTCGACGACGGCGGTGGACACCTGAGGAGCGGGGTAGATGGCGAACTCGAGCTTGGACTTCTTTCCGTAGTCCACAGAGAGACGCTCCATGAGCAGGGAGGTGAAACCTGAGCCGGTACCACCACCGAAGGAGTGGAAGATAAGGAAACCTTGGAGACCTGTGCATTGGTCAGCGAGCTTGCGGATGCGGTCGAGGACTAGGTCAACAATTTCCTTGCCAATTGTGTAGTGTCCACGGGCATAGTTGTTGGCAGCGTCTTCCTTACCAGTGATAAGCTGTTCTGGATGAAACAACTGCCTGTATGTGCCTGTGCGAACCTCATCTGTGAACAAGAACAAACATTGGTTAATACCAAGGCAAATTTATCACATCGAACTCACTCGTATTCATGATTAAGTTAGAAGTATGTATTACAGTTTATATTTTGGTATGAATACTAACCAACTACTGTAGGTTCCAAGTCGACAAAGACAGCACGGGGCACGTGTTTGCCAGCTCCGGTCTCGCTGAAGAAGGTGTTGAAGGAGTCGTCTCCGCCACCAATGGTCTTGTCTGTGGGCATCTGGCCATCAGGCTGGATGCCGTGCTCCAGGCAGTAGAGCTCCCAGCAGGCATTTCCGATCTGGACACCAGCTTGGCCGACATGGACTGAGATGCACTCACGCTGTTGGAAAAATTTAACAATTAGTACATATAAAACGAAAACGTAAAACGATAATATTTAAACGAAGCCTTTTTAAAGTCAAAATTAAAGCTTCCATAGTTAAATATACATCGAGATATCACGACTCATGGCCTATGGGATAGTTCAGTCACCTCGTTTGTCCGCCATTAATGTTCAATTACAAAGAAAGTTGTGAAAGTACGCCCTAATTTACAACGACTGATGGTGTAGATACGCTAAAATAATGATTGTTTCGAAATGTATAGAACAGAATAAGCGTTTTCAATAAAATCAATAACTTTAAACTTGCGCCTTGTGACATCAACCTTAAATGAGGTCAGAACACGTCACCGTTAATCTAGTCGTATTATGTAGATATTTTCTTTACGGATTTAGAATTATCTTATACATTTGACAAAACATTATAATGTTTTGTTATGTACTAAAATCATGATAAAGTATAATTTACGACAACGCAACTATTTTTAGTACAATACCTACTAATAAAACATAAAGAACTATGGTGAATACCATGAATTCCGTAACTACTTCATGATTAAACAAAACATTGTTGTAGAATTTATTTAAGATCAGAATTAAATTAAGAATTCAAAAAAAGAATGCCACACCCGGCCTCGTGAACAAAATGCCGACAAGATGGCGTATGCCACCCGGCGTTTCGTTTCCGCAAATCGAACAAAATATGAACATCATGCGATATATTACATGATCTTCTAGTTAAAAATAAGATACTATGCTAAAAACTTACCATTTTGAAGTAGTTTGCTTGAACTAACGTACAAATAAATTAATAAATTAATGTCAGTCGACGTTCAGCGTACCGGTTAAGAGGGTTGCCGAACGGTTAATAACGTTGAATTTTCCGTTACGAGAGTATATATAGCGTTGATTCTGCGGGGCGCAGACGCCTGAAACGGTAAGCTCTGATTGGTTGAAACAGTGCCGCAGAGGAGTATCGACCAATACGATGAAAGTTGCACTATCTCACCATTGCGGGAATATGTGGGTTGATGATTCATATACAGCTTAGGGATGTTTATACCGACTATCGATATAAAATTTTGTATGGTTCGATTTATATGTTAAGCATATTCGATTTATATGTTTTCATTAAAATAAGATTTGATTTGTGTTTCGTTAACTCTTAAATATAAAGAATAATTTTTCATGTAGGAGAATTATAATTTAATAGTTTAAATGTATTAAAACGTTTAATATAAGTTGTGAAATGTTTTGAAAAATAGCTAGCTAAAATGTTAATTATTTTGTTTTTTTATAGAAGTGTTGTCGCATAAAGTTTATTATTTGTAATTGATTTTTAGCATTGGAAATAAACGGCTTTATTATTATTATTATGGTTCGATTTGCAATATTTATTAAAGGTTATAACTTATAATTTATAACCGATATTTTCTGGACACAAACATTTTGAATTCCTTTTGGAAACTTTTATAAAGAACCGGTGTTACAACAGAATACATATCTGTGACATTTTAATCTACAATTAAAATTAAAAAACCATATGAAGATCAAGAATAACTATTTTTGTTCTAATTTCTAATATAACTCATTGCGATCAAGTTCAAAGGTTTTCATATGTGATCAATTAAAATTTGAATACTTAATCAAAATACAATAAAAGATAAAGTTTTGTTTTGTTATACATATAATATGAAACTTTTTGAAACAATATTAATAAATTTTTCGACCAATTAATCCTTATTTAGTCAATATTTGGTCAATTTATGTTAGAGGATTAAATATGTATAAACCTTAATACTTAAATTCTATTTTTTAATAATATTCTTAGCGTTCATTTCTTTATTATTTTTAGAGTAAATAGGAATAAAATGTAAAAAAACCATGCGGTTTAAAAAAGCCAGAATATTATTCGCATTTAAGACAAAATCACATACATATTACAGTACAAATATATTAAGTACTTTTTGTGGACGTTTAACGCTCAACTTAATATGTATAAATACTGCTATTTACACAAAATAAAACGCCAAAGCGCTTAAATATTATAAGTAAAAAATGGGCAGTTGCTTATCTTTTACAATTTGTCCTAAGATGCTTTTCTTAACAATTAATATATTATTGCAAATTTTTCCAGTGCATTTTGTTTATTTTTCTTACAATATAAAATCTAAAAAACATAATATAACATTAACTTTCCTTAGTTTTATAATTTCAAGTATATTCATTGTCGATACTTTTATACCCATCACTGAGGAATATCTTTGTGTGGGAGCCGCAGCTGCGATACAGCGACACGCTTCCTCAACGCACACATGCAAATGTCAGAACCGTCTGGACTTTTTTAGGCATCTTTTTTCATGATGACAATAGATTTTGATTCTTTGACGCAGTTAAATTAAAGATATTTATAAAATCTAGGCTATCAGCCAGGAAATTTTAACAAAATTTATGGCTGGCTCTCAAAATCTTGTAATTATTCATTTTATTGTAGGTGTACACACACACGTACGAAATTAAAGTATAATAAGAATAACATCTCGGGAAATTTAAAATAGTTGTATTCTACTCAAAGAACTTACATGAATTCAATATTTTAGTTTACTAATTACTTAATTTTATACAAATAAAAAACCATACTTACCTATGTGCTTTGAATAAAATCACTACTCAGTAAAACATGCTTATAATTGTAGTAAGCGCCACCTAGTAGTATGTCGAGTAACTAATACAAAATTGTACTATGATACAATTGTCTCGGACTTCAGTTTAAATTGAAGTAGAGCCATCTATGAATGAAATGTAGGAATTAGGATTTTTTCTTGATATCTTTTTTGAAAGACAACGGTTTTGCCTATAATTTCTTTTACGTATAAACATTAATTTAATTACATTATAATCGCAATAGTGTACATAGCTATCGACATCGAGCGAGAGGGACACATATAGCGCATCGTTTCATTTCCGTTCACGATTCCCGCGCTGGTTCAAGTTGTTTTACAAGATTGAGAATTGAGATGCGTGCGCGCTAAAATAATATTACTCCGCGCGCGAACGTTATAGGTCGCGCGCTTCGAATCCGCGAATTTAAAAAATACGGGATACCAAAAATAAACGACCTTCGATGTTCTAATAATGTTAAAGAGTTATTAGTGCGAATTTATAGCAATATTTGTGTGTGAAGTGTGGATTGAACATTTAGACGAAGTTAAATTAACTGGTCAGTATTTTTGCCGTTTTTTTTTGCGATTTTAGATTTACAGTTTGTACTGGATAGTGGATTTTCTTTGAGATAAGAAGTATCTCGCGACCATTTATGGTCGTTTGGACGCCGTTATTTGTTCAGATATGGTCGGAGTGGCCTTATGGTCTAGACTCTAGGATCTTGTAGAATCTAGACTCGCCTTGGGCTAGGATGAAAGTAGGCTTTAGACAGATATTGTATCTGCATAGTTTGTTATTATTACGATAAGGTGTTAACTTTCTAAATACATTTCGAGATCGGCTATATAAATATGCTACATAATAAGTTAAGATTATTAAATTTGTAATAACGTATTTTTTTCTTAAATTTGCGTGTCGTGTTTTCAATATTGCCAATAAATATTAGATTACACCGGTTTCTTGAAAATACCATAATATTGCTATTGCCAAAATATACATGACAATAAGTAAAAATTCAAAACTGAAAAAAAACTAAAACAATTGTGTAAGAGATCGAATGGCTATTTCTGCCGGACAACCACAATTTTTGTAGCTAAAAATTAAACACGCGCATAGACATTTGCACGACATAAAAAAAAACAATCTAGCGAAGAAAGTGTATAGATTTGATGATATCCCGAATTCCAATTTCGAAATTGGAAACGTCAGAATCGGCAAGAAAAATTCTCCTCGTAGTCGTACAATTAGTTGGGGGCAATTTTGTTTGCCTATGGCTGCGCAAGAGTTCGTTAGAGCACCCGTGACTCGTCAAAACGCGAGACAGGCGAACACCGTAGGACATTAGTCAGGACTAGGACTTGACTCGGACATAACCTACTTTCTTCTTCCGGGATTGTAGGTATGCCTGAGAATTTCCCCACGGACCAAAAAAAAGAAAAACCACCAATCTTTACTATAGTAATCACACTATAAAATAACATTAATACAAAAAATAAAAGCTTATTGTAAAGGCATTACAGGACAACGCAACATGCACAATACAAATAATATGTTATTAGACAATAAGTTTTTTTTTATGTATAAGGTTAGGTGTTTGTTTTAGGATCCACTGAAAATCAGCGTTGGAGCTGTTCGCTCCAACACATGCTGAGTGGCTTTCTTTTTCCAGAGCAATACTGTTTTTTTCCCCTTTCCTGTGTTTGTTATTTGTTTACTTCACGTGTGTATTGTTATACTTATTTTTCTAATGTGCTCTGGAATAAATGTTTTTTTTCTTTAAATAAGAAAATAACTTATTAATTAAGATAAATATATATAAATAACTTATTTTTTTGGTTTTATTTCATTTTAAAATTGGCTTATTTAAATGTCTTTTTTGATAACGTTTTTCGACTAAAAAGCTTATGTGACACATCCACGTAAACAAAAGCAGATAGTACCGAGTGCGACTACTAAAAGGAGGGGTAACCTTCCTCACCAGCAGTGGGGAGATAGATATCCTTATAAGGATTTCATCCCAAGAAAAGGAGATCTCTCTTCCGAAAAATTGTTCCCTATCTATCCTAGTTTACCAATTACAGAGAATAGTGCGACATTTTGAACAATGTCAACTTAAAGAAAACACATTTTTTAATTTTCTGTCGAAGCGAAAGCACTACTTAGTACTTTTGAGAGAGAGAATATATGAATAAACAAAGATGTAGTTGAAACATTCAATGTTTAACATCATGCCGCATAATGCGCTCTGGTGCTATAATTACAAAACTAGGTATTTTTCAAATTTAACCACTACAACTAGTAAGCTATAACTAGGATTCATGATAAATTTCATTTTCCAGCTTCTTCTCTTCTGCCTTGAGACCCAATTCGACCTGGTCATAGTAGACCGGCCAATGATACTACAGTCCATCTACCAGCTCCATAACACGTTGAGTGACAGAAGAATTCTCAGTTGGGATTTCTTCTTGAACCGCTTCGAAGCACTCTTCTTGGAAGCGCAGATTAATACCAATAAAACTGTGGACTTTTCTAATT
>DWAJ01005723.1:0-11180 GCA_018238005.1 Eurema mandarina | reverse complement strand
AGGTCCCCCGGGCGCCAGCACCGCGTGCTGCGCTGCGTGTGGCGCGTGCCGGGCGGGGCGGGCGGGGGGAGGAAACGCGAGCGCCCCTCGGCGCTGTGCTCGGAGCCGCGTCCGCCCGTCGTGCGCGACTGTGTGCCTGCCTGCACTACAGGTGAGTGCCGGGTATCCGGATACATCCGGATGTAGACGAATATACCCGGATACATCCGGACGCTTATAGGTTAAGTTTAAGCTCATACACTAATTATCCGGATGTAAAGTAGTATTATAAAGCTATTTTTATTTGATTAAAATTAGGTGTTTTTAACGTCAGAATGATTAAACCGTTAGTTTATTGATTTTGTTTACCTTTCCCATTTACAATGTTGATACGATTACATTTTTGTGATGTGAATGTTGTACAATTTTACACTACTATATCCAAATTTCATCCTAAAATTAATATATTATGTATTAATAATTGAAACAGACGGAGTATGCAAAGACACATCGCGCTACTGCGACAATGTTCGCGCCATGAACATGTGCGCGGTGAGACGGTACAAGGACCGCTGTTGTAAAACATGCGACTAAAGACATTCATTTCGTTCTAAATTCAAAATACGAGCTCAGTTATTCGAATATAGTTTTAAATTTTTAATCTGTGTCCACACCAAAGGCGCAAAGATGCTATACGCTTTATTTAAAATTCGAAATTGGAATAATTTTCGGTTGTGTTCATATTGTTCGATTGTCAGTGTGTAATGTATGGTGTATACTTTTTAATGTATAAATTATGATTGTTTATGGCCAGTGTTAGATTAATGAGTAATATTGTGTGTATTAACTGGCAGCTTGTTTTTTTATTCTTTATTACGTCATTCTAATTCATAATTCGTTGAGGTTGTCAATAAACTTGCATTTAAAATATATGAGAGATACTATTCTAAACGTCAGATCTTTTTTTGAAAGTTTTTTTTTTTAATTTTATATGTACGTATATGCTGCCAGTGTGTTATTTTATGTATATTTTGAGATTTACAGAATGAATGTGAGCACATACGACCTTGTAGCTCTAGTTATCACGTACGCTAAATATATGCGGACGCTTTAAAAATTATTAAATACAAATAAGATATTTCAAAAAGCAGATTCTTTACGTAACATCATCGTTCGTTTAATTGTTAAAAATAAATTTAAAAAATAGACAGGGGCAAATTGTAACAACTAATTGCCATATACAAAAAAAATTGTATTTAATATGTTATTCATATTAAAATTTTATCTTCTATTTGAAATATCGTATTCAAATTTATTGTAAATTGTTCCAAATATAGTTCGATTCAATAAAAAATAAGTAGCGAACAAAATATTTAGTAAACAATGTTTTATACTATATACCTAGTGTGTAAATATAAGCACTTATGCTACGCTTAGTAATTATTAATAATTTATATTGCACAAATATATAGATACGCAATAAATGTATAGAGATTTTAGAGGATTTGCCAAAATTGTGTGACGTGTTTGAAAAATACAGTCGCGTGGGGATGCTCTATGGAATATTGTCAATTTAGCGAAGCGTGTGTCGGCCGTGTGAGAGTATTACTTAGTGGAATCGACGAGACGAAACTATTGAAATTTTAGATATCTAGTAGAATGTTCGCGATGTCTGGTTGTCCGTTGAATTTTTTTTATATTATCATAATTATTACATGTATCCTTATAATTATTGTCTGAATATTAATGAAAAAATGAGAACTCCAAATATTTATTCGTGTTTGACATATATTTTATCACTTATGAAAAATTTCTAAGTTAACCCATTGCAAGCATTCTACATTACATATACATTATATTAGAGAAATTATAACGTATATTGATATTATGTATACTTATAAAGAAAGCAATATAGTCGCTTATGCATGTAAATAATTTATCTATTCCTGGAATGGATTTTGTTTTCATTTCTGTCCATCTAGCTAGAGAATTCATTCATATTATATTATATAATATTAACATTGATGTATTTACGAAGCAGTGTTTCTTACCTTACATAAAGAATGAAAGGCAGAACAGATTATAAACTAACATATTATAAAATGACCGGGCGATTATGAGAAGGGCACAGATAATAATAAATCCCGTAGCATAAATCTGAAAACGAAAAATAAAGTATCAAAAATGTATCTTCATTCTTTCAAATTGATAAAAAAAGGGTAATAAAAATGCTATTTATATATCAATATTATTTATTTGCTTGTCCTGCGTTTTTAATACCTACTGGTCAATGGACTTTGATTTATAATTTAAATTGACTTTGGATTGAGTTTTTTCAAAAAACACCCTTAATGCTGCTAAACTTCAATACCAATAATAAGGTCGAAAACACTGTCTTCTTATAAAAGACCATGGCTACAAATTACGATCTCCTCTAACTAAAGAGTCGAGATGTGGTTCTACAATTACCAACGACTAACATTAAGTGAACTTACATAATCATTTTGCTTTATTTATTATTCTATTCTATTTTCCACACGAGTGTACCTTACTGAGTGATTGTGTAGAAGTGTCAAAAGGACTACCTCTTATGCATTTGGTGCGCTCCTTACAACTTTCTATCTTTTATAACTGCCAAGACTTCTATCATCGACTGTACTTTACCCACAGCCTTGGAATATGAATCTTATTTGTTGGACATAGAGTATTAAATCGATTAATGTCATTTTTCGTTAGATTAAGAGACACGATGTTATTACTCGATTCGATGATCGAGATAGAAATTTTGATTTGAAATCGAATTATTTGGTTCCGAAATACACATTTCGTATGGTAAGTAAATATGGCTATGATTTTAAATTAAATTTCTGATTCATATTTCAAGGGACTTAATATCGCTCCAATCTTCGGAATCATTTAATTATGTTTAAGTCCAGAACTGTAAATTGTACCAAGAATTTTCAAATATGAAAATATATGAATAAGTTACGATTTTTTGGTTTCATTTCAAACCCTGTCTGTAAACCTAAATTATAGTGTCAATACTTTTTATTGATCCCATTAATAGTAATAAGGAATATTTTAAATGAGAAATATTTATTGAAATGATTTACTTCTAATTAAATCAACATTAGCTTACAATTTATAAAATATGTTTGATAACATTTTAAGTACCTACTTCCAAAACGTAAAATATTTTTTTTAACATAACACATTAGCTCTATAATCTATTCTTAAACTCTTTCGTCTTTGAACTTCCCATTATACTTTAATTGAATCGTCAAATTAAACCTGTAACAAGGAGATAGGTTTACGCAAATCGAAACCTTTAGTTACGTCTGCCTGAAAAGCTGACTGTCTCTGCATAGCGTGTGGTACAAGTTATTAATTTAAATTTAATACTTAAAATCTAAGAATCTTCGTCATGATTCTTCTATAATATTATCACAATATGTGTTGGTGAGCGCATAACTCGATAACATCTCAACCGAATGACATAATAATTATTTTTTAACCGACTTCAAAAAAGGACGAGGTTCTCAATTCGTCTGTATGTATAATATTTTTTTTTCAGAATTATCCTGGAGAGGTTTCAGACCAAAGCAATGAGATCTATGTTTAACATTCCAAAATGTATTCAAAACAAATATATTCTGCACGACTTGAAGCTCAACACCGTAAAAAAATAAATCGCTGCGTAGCCTTAAGTACCAACTAAAATTAATTATGAAAATAAAACAAACCAATGTACTGGCTGCAAAACTCACGCAAGGCTGAAAAGAAACAGCGTGCCCGATCTTCAATCTCGTTTTGCTTAACGGTGGTCAGAAGACCGCTCTTTGTGCTTAAATAAGAATAACATATGAAATAGTGAGATCAATAGTTGCAGAGCTGTCTAGCTCCGCGAGTGTTCATGGATGGTGCTCTCTTTGTTATAAAAAAATCTCCTCCGTCTTCAACATCTCAATATCTAGACAAGTACTAAGATTTGTCTAATGAGACTATCTTTTCGCCATAATTATCAGACCACGACCAGACGTTTTAGTCAAACTAAAATATTCTGTCCAAGTTCATCCAAATCGCTTGTATCTTATCCATTCCATACAGAATGTTCTAGAACACAATCGCACGATTGTCTGTACAGTAACGGATCTACGCTATCGACATCATATATCCCGATTCTACTCGGCCTGATCTCAGATTTACTAAGGTTTCAACTGCAGTTTTCGACCCGGGACTGACTTAAAAAGATTATTTTCAAGCTTAACCAAGTTACTGAATTGGTTAATTTATTTTTAGCCAATACTTCCTTTGAGGCTAAACTGATTTATAGTCTTGTTATATGTAAAAGACGCTAGTTGGCATGCTCATTAATGACCATGTCCCCTTTCAAAATAAAGATGAAAAAAAACAAGTTATTCATACTTCCTAGTGTTTACTGGTGATAGGGTTTCTTACAGTGACGTCCACAGCCTAGATATGTCATACATCAAAACAATAAAAGTGAACTTTAATTTTTGTTGTTTTATTTTCCCCATATTTATGCATATATACACGTGAACCTCTTGAATGACTCAATCTGATACTGAATGAAAATCGGTTGCCTAGTTTTAAAGATTTAAGCAAACATAAGGACAGACAGAAAGATGCGACTCTCGAACTGTTCAAATATATACCATTTTAATTAGAAAAAAGAACCCTACACAATTATACACAGTTCTCTTAAAGATCGCATTATTTAAACCCACAAAGAACTTTCCGATATTTAACAACTAACAATAGGTACCTATAGTTTAATTATAAACCCAATAAGACTAGGACAAGGATCTTAAATTAATTGTATAAAACACAAACCTCAGAGGCACAGAGCACTGTAAACGTTGGTCTAACTTACCTGCAACTAATTAAATTTGATGCCCGCTGCAGGACAGAATTACCTTCCTAATGCTATTATGTATGCACTCCGTTGTTTGAGAGATCTCTCTTGGCTCTAAACCTACCTAATATAATAAATAAATTTATTTTTATACTAGCGACGAGCACCAGCTTTGCACGCTTTTATTGTGCATGTATTTTACTTAAAATTCATCCTTCCTCTTGAATTACTGATATCTATGAAAAAAAACGCATGAAAATCGTTTGCGTAGCTTTAAAGATACATGGTGATAAATTAAAGCGACTTTGTTTTAAGATATAATATAATGTGTGCAAAAATAAAATAATAATATTATAACTGTTTGATTACTTATTACACGCTTTTTTTTACACCGTAACGGCACGTGAATACGGTAATATTCTTTTGGTGTGCATGGTTAAGTTTTGACAAATTTTAGGCTCGTCTCTCCATCCGAGATAACTTAAAAGCTTGGATGGATTTTGATAATGGATAGTAGTGTTTATTGCTGACAATTAATAATTAAACTATTCTTTAAAATAATGTTTCCACGATCGGTTTACGAGCTTGTTTCGTTACATTTAAATCTACAATTAAATAAAAAAAACTTTGTTGAACTCGTCAAAATATTATGTTTCTTAAACATTTTTATCTCATTTATTAGACCTAATATCACGTAAAAATCGCATCAGATTCACCAGACAGACCTATAATTTTATTCGAAGGTAATCGAAAAACGTCTCCTGCAAACTTGGAAATTGAAAATAAATATACAAAAATGACAATCGGGATTCAGTGCAAGATTCCCGCGGCCTTAGTACTGAACATTCGAGTTAATTTTAAAGACCCGATTTATAGATAGCATTTTATAATATACTAGCGACCCATCACGGCTTCGGTCGGTTATATTATAATGTAAACTACCCTATCTTTTAGGTTGGATCACACGGTGTGCAAATTTAATTTAAAATCGGTTTAGTAGCTTAGGAGTCCATCGCGGACAAACAACGTGACTCGTAATTTATATAACAAAAATATAATTAATGTGAAATGAGAGCCAAGTTCAATATTATGCCTTGGTTGTTGACTTCAACGACAAAAGAATTGAGATTTAAATGTGTGCCAAGTTCAATGGTCAGTCCTGAAGTTTATTTATAAGTAACAGTATAACATATCATATCTTCTTATAACGTAAGATAATGTATTGTAGACTGAAGTCTGTCTTGCCTAGTTTTTTGTTTTTAGTTGTGTCCATTTACTACGTTTAAAATTATTGAAAAAAATTATGAAACAATAATTATGTAAACTTTTGGAAATTCACAACTAAAAAAATATTTTTTTTATAAGGCCTATTTCAATTTACGTTTGTGACGCCTATTTAAATTAACGTTTGTAAGGCCTATTTAAAATTACGTTTGAAGGCCTACTTAAATTTACGTTTGTAAAACCTATGTGTATTACGCGTAGCTGGTATGCACCTGAAGAAGAGGAGTCTCTGATCAAAACGCGCATTTACGTGCGTCTACTGCGCGTAAACGCGTTGTGTCTGCGCAGTCAGTCAGATATCAGTAGAGGCACGTTTCACAATCGCCCTATGTGCTTAGGTTACTATGTGTGTCATCTACGCGTCTTCGGCGCGTTTAAAATGCGCCGTGTACTATGGGCCTCATGAGTTTTGATTACCTACTTACTGATTCTTACATCTATAGTTAGGTACAGGAACTAATTAGGTATTTATGTTAAAAGTTCATAATATAATCAAATTATTTAAAGTTGACAGTTTTTTATTTATTCCTTAGTATTCATCGTATTACCTATAACGATACCAAAATTTAACGCTCTAAGTCATCTGGAACTGGGTTACAGTTTTGATCTATAGGTCAGTCAGTCAATGATAAAAAAATGAGGATTTTTGGACATTCATATCTAAATAACCTTTTAAGATAAGCTTATGAAATTTAGAACAAATATGTATCTCTTAATCAAATCAAATCTTAATATATGCACCAAATTTGATACGTTTATGTGAAACAGTTTTTGATTTATGAGGGAGTCAACAGAGGCTCCAAAGTTCTGTTTCTTGAACTTGCCTTGACACTTGTCTAGATATAATACATGAAGTAGCCGCGACCCGCGGATTTATAGGTCGCGTCACGGATGTCTAGCGATGGACGTGAATAGCTGCGCATCGGTAGAATCACGCTCGTAATTGACGTATTGGTGCGAGAAAGACAACACGACTGGGACAACCAATCAACGCACGCGCACCCGACGATCACGCGCCCCGTGCGCCGTGCCGTCCCCTCGATCCCTTATTTTTGACTTCTGCGCAAGTTTCAGTCAGCGCTAAAGATTCGTGACGCTACTTATATCCGCATTTATACACAATTAAATCTTCCTCTTGAATCACTCTCTCTGATTAAACTGCACGAAAATTGGTTACGTAGGTTTTAAGATTTAAACATACATAAGGACAGATAGAAAATAGTGACTTACTTATACTATGTGATGAAGTTTACTTCGGAAAAAAATAATATTGTTAAATAATGAAATCGCTCAAAAATGGCAATCATTTTATTACGCTTTTCTTAAAGAATACTGGTTTAGTATTAAATAGTGTAATAATATTCAGTAGTATAAACAATAAAATCGTTTAAACCGTTAAAATTAGCAGGAAAGTTCAACGTGTATCTTTTTAAGTAAAAATAACCACGCAATTTCGTGTAGTAAACAAGTAATTTAGCGTTATGTTGAGTCCATAGCAAATCTTGGTAACGTAGCAGTTGGATTTTAAAAATTCATTTTAATTTTTTTTTATTATCCGTCGCTTAGTTCAAGTGTTTAGCGCGAATTTTACATAAAAAATCATTCATTCATTCATTAGTAGGGATTATACATTATAATCCTTCTCTGCGTCTGTCTGTATTTTGTTGTCTGTTTATCTATCATTATCTTTCTTTTATTTTACACCACCTTTTTCTCTTGTCAGCTTTTCCTGGGTCTTAGGTTGTCTGGGAGAGATCACTGTAGTGATAAGACCGCCTGTTGTACTATTTTTTTTCCTTTCTCTTGCTGCTTGTTATGTTATTTCTTCTTGTGTGTACAATAAAGAGTTATTATTATTTTTTTTTTAAACCTGGGAACGAAAAATTCAAAAACTTATTTTCTTGTTTCGAATTGTCTTGTGGTTTTTACCGCTAGTTAAAACTAATTAATGATCTATCTTCCTACCTAGGCATATAAACATAATATATAAAACTTGATATAGTATAATATAATCGAATTAAATATTAGATATTCAGCAACAGTTCTTATTATTTGAAGCTTAATTATCAGTATTTCGAATATAATTTGTCAATTAGATACGTTTCGAAACAATAATATTAGTTCAATTAATGTTTCCGTTTTAATTAACTACACATCAATGCGACGTCAACATAACAATTAAATCATTCTAATTTTGATTAATATTCCCTAGAATTGGGATGAAATCCGTTGAAAATCAAATGCTATTAAATTATTTCTTTATTTTTGTTAATTTTTTTATCTAATAAAAGGTTAAACATCGAACACGTAATAAAACTCCTCACCATTTTGAATTTTTACATTTCGGTGAGTTGCCATAGTTATTTAAAAATATATATTGCAGGCAAAAAATAAACTAATCAATAATATTATTATTTGATTTGAACATATAAAAAGCTTATCAACTTTTGACAACATTGTTAATTTATTTTAAACATTAAATTATAAAAAGTATCAAATTTAAGTATTATAAAAACCAATCTTATTTTAAATCCACTTGAATTCGTTGCCCTAAACTACATAGAAAATTTACCAGAATACACAAACATTTATTTCTCAAAGCTCCGACGTTTTCACAATATAATGTACCAATAAAATTGTCGCGTCGAATTGTCCGTAGCAAATTGGCGAAGCACACGATGTAACTCGGAACAGAACTCGCTGAATACATTCTTAGTCGTTTTCAACAATGGATATTTTTCCCTTATTCCGTTGTACAAATACTACGTTCGAAGCTGGATAAGCTATTTCTGGACGATGATGATTTAACCAACTTTATAATAAGATATTATCTACTAAATATTTAATTGTTGGATTAAAGCTATTATATATTCTATACCAGTTGTGGGCATTTTTTATATTATAAAGTGTTTACGGTTTAACGTGCGGCACACAGATGTCGCTGTACAAGCGTACATCGCGCTATTGGTTTTGTTACGTTTAAGCGATATAAACGGGGCAATGTTGTTCGCCCCTCTCTCTCGTCTTTCCCCTCTCACCTCTCTCGACCCTCTAGTTTATTGTCTTCGCATTATCAGTTATTAATTACCACATATTGAATATAAGTTTATCTATATATCAATGCGTTTTATTTAACGCCGGTCGCCGTGAGTGCACCAAGAAGTAAAGTATAAAAGCCAATCTTATACATAAAGTATTTGTCATTCACAAATAATTTAAGCCTTAGCCGTAACTAATGCGCCGAGTTCTGAATAGCGTGTATGATATTTTTTCGAGAATAAGCATTTAAACATAACTTCTCGACATTAAACCATTGTGGCCTAACGGACTGATCCAGGATCCTCTCTTTGGTTCAGAGGACGGTTCCAAGGTTCCATAGAACCCCTTCCTCCTGTTGAAGGATATTTCAAAATCCAGAGATTACCTATAATTTCGAAATATATATTAAAATATACTAGCAGTATATTATTAATAACATTACGTATGGAGAAAATGATATCCGCTTTGTTAATACATCTCCATCCCACATAACAAAAAGGCTAGTATTCAAATTTAAAATATCAGTATATTAACTAACAAAGCCACGAAGCAATGTTACATAATAAAGTTAAAATTACAGTGCACTAGTCTCCGGAGGCATACGAACGCTTTTCAATTTGCAAAAGGCGATTCCGATAATTCATTGGTGACGTGGAATTTGCGGCAGGAAGGCTATGAAGGGAAACGCTCCGAGTTTTGTGACTTTGTTAGCTCAATTCCGCTTTCGTTTAGTTACGTACATAAATCGAATAGTATTATAACCAATACTATTTTGCTTACTAACTTTTCTGTATGGTTTATCTTTTTTTTCTTAAACCAGCTTTTCGATCTGACGGTTAACAAAGGAGGTTCTTAATTCAAGTGTTTTTTTATGTGCAATTCATAAAAAAACACTTTTTAGACGAAATAATCTAGGTATCATAATTTGGTTCGTTTATGACGAATATTATTTTTATTATTTTTTTTTCTGTAGGCCGTATGTTTGAGTTTTTTGTAACAGAGCTAACATTTCAATTATTGATTACATACAACTGTATGTAATCAATAATTGAAATGTAGTAACTACTAGTTATTGACAAACAGACAAGCAAACGGACTTCAATGATCTTCAGGGGTTCTGGTTTTTTTTCTTTTAGATACGGAACCCAAAAAATAGAACTCATTTTCCAAATGCTAGTGTAGAAAATTCATAAAACCATATTGTTTCGTATGAATCGTACCAGATTTTATGACTTTAACTTTATGACCTGGTCTAGTCGCTAATTTATGACCTGGAACTAGACTGGCGACGCCATTGTCATTAAAGAACTTAGATTGTAGCAATAAAAATGTCATTACTGTTTACTATAGTAATGATATGTCAAGAGAAAGTCACTAGAATCAGACTATTTGAATAACCTAATATTGCAGGTACACCAATTTTCTTATACCATAGGCAATATTTTAAATCTAAAGAGATTTCTTGTCTGTTTGAGCGCGCTAATAACTAAAGATCTCTAAAAGTACTAGTTTAGTATTTTTACTTCTTAATCGATATACGTACTAAATAGAAACCACGGACTTTTCAGTCGTATGCTAAGTATTTGTATTGGTACATTAATATTTGAATAACTATTATCATATAATAGCTAGTAGCCACGCACGTAAAAAAATAAAAAATTTTAAATTATATTTTATTTGGAATATCCATTCTTAACTTATTAAGTAGTAGTGACAAAATTTATTTTTTTTTAGATTATGACACGTTGCTGGCAACAATTGGAGACAACTGCCAATACAACATTCGTATTGATTTTTGGGTGTTTAGGTAAACACACGTGGTTTGACATTTTCCATAATATTTATTGCTTTTTCGTGTTAATTAATCTCTGTATCACCTGTTTTTCCTGTTTGTGTTGTTTTTTGGTGCCTGGTAAGTGTTTTTTGTTTTTCTTTGCTTTGCGTTGGGGCGGCGATCATGTCGTCGGCCCCAGCGCCGCAGGTGCCTCCTGATCGACCTGCC
>DWAJ01005722.1:0-11181 GCA_018238005.1 Eurema mandarina | reverse complement strand
CCGCGCAGGCGCAGCAGCAGCCCACCTTCTCGGCCGCCATGTTCGCCGGCTCCTCCTCCTAGCCGAGACACCGCCGCCGCAGCGCCAAGCGCCCGCCGCGCCTGCCCAGATAGGACCCGCTACGTGTCGTCGGCCCGTGCTCCGTGTGCGTGTAGCGCCGCCACCCGCACGGCCCAGAGAGGACTGTGTGACTGACGATATAGTGCAGCGGTGAAGCCAGTGCTAGTGAAACGCGGAGTCTATTGCGAGGGCCGCGGGTTCCGCTGCGTGTCGGACGAGAGACAATTATAAATAAATATGTAATAATAGGCGCGAGGCTGCCCTTCGCGTACTCGACACACGCGTTTGCGGTTCTTGGAGACGACTAATTTACGGATAAAATTGTTTAACATTATGCTTATTGTTGACTGTATTTATTGAGGTGATAAAATGTGATTCTCCATTTATGAATGGTTTCATCCTTATCACTAGAGAGGATCCATGGGACTATCCCTTGCATATTATATAAGTTATCCCTATTAAAAAAGTTAAAATATTGACTAAGTGTTTTTTTTTTTATTTCCTTAAGAACATTATATTAAATTAATCTTACAAAATTAAACTAAGACATCTGTATAGTTGTCCTTAAAATATTCCTTTATGAAGTTATAAGGTAAATATAGACTTGCATTTTGTCCGAATTTGTCATGAGTAGAGTCAATTTACACATCATTAGGTATAATGAGTTAATCAAACGGTCTTTCCATTAAAGGTTATAATTAACATCATTACTTAAATGACACAATAGGCAAAGACATGCTTATTTAGGATTATTTTTAAATACCTTAGGCTTAACCGATTAATTAGTTCAGTTATAAATGACTTGATACTAATTAAACTATTCTACAATACCTACCTAAGGATGTCCCAAGGATTTTTACCACTATTTTTTTAAGAAAAAAAAAGAAAATATTTTTACACAAACACCAAATATATACGCCCTTGAACTTATTTGTGGTACCTATCATACATAAACGTTATTAAGTTAAATGATTAATAAATTAAAAAAATTCCTTCGAGCCGGATTTGAACCAGCGACCTATGGATCACCATTTACTTTCACTCTACAGTCCACCGCTCTACCAACTGAGCTATCGAAGGTATGACAGCTAAACAGAAAATAAACATGTGAATAAAAAACAAATGAATAATTAAAAAATATATTGAATAGGTAACATATTGTGTAAATATATGAAGCACTAGTTGTTGCTCGCGACTTCGTCTCCGTCGGATCTAATTCTATTATTATGTTATAGTGAGTCAATCTTGGAAGATAGACATATACTGTCGCGGACTTTTTTTTAGATCATTTAAAGAGGAATAATTCTTTCATACATATTATTTTTTTTATCTTGAACCGTTTTCGCGGCGCACGCAAAGGAAGCTCTACAAGATGAATAATTTTCCCCGTTTTTTCCATATTTTCCGTTATATCTTCGCTCCTATTAGTCGCAGCGTGATTTTATGTAGCCTAAAGCCTTCCTCGATAAATGGTCAATTCAATAAAAAAAGAATTATTCAAATCGAACCAGTAGATCCTGAGATTAGCGCGTTCAAACAAACAAACAAACTCTTCAGCTTTATATATTAGGATAGATTGATAACATTTTTCTTTATTTTTTTTGACGGGGTATCATACATGAATAGCGCATATAATTATTTTGTAAGAGTTGAGATATTAATCATTTTAGTAATCAGTACAACTGTCAGGTTTGTTACATTCGGATGAAATAACTATAAAAAGGATACAGCATTTTTGTACCTTGAGCTTGTTTACTTGTAGAAAACATTATTTTGTATTATTATAATCGAGTAGAGAATTAATATAACATGTAGGTAATAAAATTTCAATTTCCTCATTTAGACCGTAAACGTTTTAAGAGGAAAATCGTAAATAAATTCACTTACACGAGCAATGAGATTGAAAATAGATTTGACTTGGTTGCAATCACATGATAAGTTCTGCGGTTGGATATATGTAATGTTTCAGTTCCAAATATCCTGCCCATAAATCCTGAAGCCTAAACTTGTGAAATAAAATAAAATATATTAACAGAATTAAAACTCTGTTTTTTTATTACTGTGTTTGGATATTTATTGCGATATTTCATATTTTACAGCGGACTTGGATTTATTTAAATTGATATTTTTCAATTTTTTAACAACATGAATCCTGTATTTCATAGAAGAAATGTTTACTTTATCTCAAGCGAATTGTTTTATAAACAGCTTATACTGCAATCAATTATGAATATGTGTCGATCCTGTTCGTCGGAGGGGATAATTAGCGAGCTGGAAGGCTTTGATGTTCACCGTCCTCGTGTCAGGCGGAGCGTGAGGCTTCCCTACCGCCCGAACCGATATATTATAGCAGATAATCTGCTCTGAACTTGACCTTTGTTCGCTCTATATATTAGGAATAATCAAAACTATTAATTGCCTGCAACCTTTAATGGCTGAAGAAGTGCAATCGATTTATCAGCATCGTATCTAGTATGTACTTAGGTAAATAAGTACTTTTTGGTCTAGTTTAATGCATAAGATTGGGTATTGAAATCTAGAATTAGATATTTACAAATAAATTGAAGTACCAAATATTCCATATGATAAATTTACACTTATTGCAATAAGTATTATTGTCAAGTATCAACGTAAATGCTACATTATCTTCATATCACTATGTCGAATCTGGCCTCGTCACGTACTCCTTGCAGGTGCTTTAATTCGGCTTCAAAATTGGCTTATTGCGTGCATTTTCACCATAATCTTGTGGCCTTAGTATTGTGGCATTATACAGTGTCAGTGCCATGAACGCCTTCTTGATATGTAATAAACGAATATATGTGTGTAATGAAGAAATATACACTCAACATAGTTGAAATTTTCTTTCCGTGATAGGTACTTAGAAACTTTATGTTTATTTACCACAGATTTCCATTCTTAGGCAAGTTTGTCAAAGCTGCTCAGTTTTCGGAACCTTATTGATCACAGATATTCAACAAAACATACCTAAATCATCCCATTGATCGCTCGAGTTATTTAAACTCAAAGTGAACATTGAAGAAGCGGAAATGTCTGAGAAGGACAAGGTGCCATCTTCAATGTTACAGCGAAGGTTGTGTATAACATGAAGGACGACAGCACGGGGTCGCATGCAAAGGAAAAGGTTACACGCTCACATCATTCATTTCAAGGGTTTATGGGACTGACTTAATACTCAATTACCATTGTTGAATGATGGTGTATCAGTTTTAATATTACTTATTGATATACAGTTAATGTCGTTGGATTATATAAGTTTCTATTAAATAGGTTTTACAACATTGTACATAGGAAAGCCACATTATTTTTCGTGCCACTATATCAAATCAAAAATTAAAGGTAGATTAGGTCATAAGGTGCGCGGAAACTGCGAGACATTAAAAGATTTAAACATTAATAATGGTTCTATACATGTGTTTCCAATGCCATCTATTAAATAAATATTATAGATATCTTCATAACAGCTCTATCAGGTATGGACTTAATTAATTATCTTTACCTATTGTTAACACAATTTCCCTTTCAACTATAAAGATACCTTGTCCACGTTCGAGGGCTGATTACATAATTCTATTATTGACTAAATTGCGTTTATGTATTTATCGAATACACATATAATTGGATCACATGGTCTAGTAGCGATGGCTAAGTAGGTATTATATAACTGTTAAAGTTTGGAAGCGTGAATCAGTATTTATATTTTTTATTTGAATAGGTACAATTAACCAAGGAGTGTCTCAAGGGATTAAGAAGCTAACGTTTATTTAAATTTATCATTATCCCAATTGACCTACTTGCATCCAATCTATATTCAAGCCACGAAGATGGACAGAAAACAGACCGGAATAAACCTTTTATGTTACGCATATAAATGGGTTTCGTATCGGAGAAAAAAGATTTCGATTTATTTTACTTGCAAAATGTGCAACCGGTGTAAGAGCAGGCGATGATCAGTTTTGGAGAGAAACGGTAGCCCGGCCTCTCGCGTTGAAGAGTTGGATTATGATAGAATTGCTACTTAACATTACAGTGGAATATGCGCTCTAATTAACCTATTTATACTTCTAATTTTACTGTTTAAGGAAATTATAATTTAAGTGTTACAAGTAGGTAATAGTTGTGTTTTGCGCTTTCAAATCCGAACCCATTAAAACAATTATTACAGTTTTGTATGTATTTATATTAGTTAAATAGTTTTCTTAAAATAAAATTTAATCATTTAATCTTTTCAACCTACCAATCATATCAATTTTTACGTAAAAAAGTTAGCCGAGTTCAACTATAGCCATCTAAAAGCGTTGAGTGTTGTAGGTAAGTGTTAAGGGACAAAGTAACAAGAATTGTTTAATTTAATTTTTCTATATACCTACTTAACATATTATCAAAGTAATTACGAGTATATTGTAAGTAATCTATTTACTTAAAGTTCCTATTTTCAATTCTGTAGTTTAAAAAAGGATTACATTTAGGTACCACTACAAATATTTTCTACTCAAAATTAATGTTCCACCGAGAACGAAACTCAAAATTCAAGTTCCAATATACTCAAAATAAAAGTAAATATACTTTACATGCCGTTCTTTGTCTATTTATATTAAGATTGTCGGTGCATTATATTTTTCATGCCACTTAAGTGTATTAGGTAGTTATAGGTAGATTACATTATTTTCTTTTAGTTCTCTTATTTCCTCGTCGATCCCTTTCTCTAATGTAATATTTATAAGATCTCATTTTGGAAATTGTGTTTTGCAACGAGCTTAATGTAAAAATCTAAGATGGCGCCTTTTCCTAATTGAAAATATAATATTTTATACATTTAATATGTCTATTTTTTAAATAAACTACTTAAAGCAACAAAATTTAATGCATATCTTCGATTATATGTTATATATAACTAAAAGAGAAATGTTTTAAATTACAATTTCAGAATTAATTTTTCAGTTTAGAAATGATAAGCTTGTCGTGTATAAACGCATTGTCTTGCTCGAAGGTTCAGGTAACACTTAATGGATCCAAGACATGCTTCAAGTCTTTGTGGACAGATGGCTTTTGTTGCTGTTACACGTAAAGCCTTATTGTTCACCGGACAGGGGAAAGGTGACACGGCAATACCAAACAGTTTTCCTTAAAACAATGTGATTAAAGACCTTAAGTGTTTTGAAACTGTTGAAATGGACAAGGATACTGATAAAACATTTATAAGTGTATAAATTACGGACTAAATGTCAATACTTTTTGGACTATTTATCTTAATATAATAAGTTATCTGGGCAGGGTGAAGTGTTGATTGGATTATGTCAATTAATATTCTTTCGCAGGACTTTCCTTGACACGCTGAAAATGTTAATTGATCGCGATCACAAAACGGTTACATAAAGGTTAAAGGCTTCGGTTGATTATGACTAATTACGAAAAAGGAACCTATGTCCATTTCGCATAACCCATAAGTGATAAAAAGATAGATCTATAGTGTAATACAACAATCGGTTTTATAAGCAACTTTAACTTGTTAACGAGGTGTTGAAGTATTTTTATAACAACATAATTGTATTTATTTTCGACCAAAACACGTTTTTGTAATTATATAAAGTCAAAACTTAAGAAATAGATTTTCCATTGATTTTGCATTACCGACTATTGAGTTATTCTTTTAATATTAAAAATGAAAGCACTGAACGTTTATCAAAAACATTTATTTATCCAGATGAAAAATTAAAACAAACTTATATTATATTTATAGAGAAAATAAGGATAATTCAAGATCAGACGCTTAGAATTTTAAACGAGACATAAAAAACATTGAAATATTGTAATCACTTATGAGGTCCAAGGGGACGCTAAAGGTCGTATAAATATTTAAAGTGTATTTGGTCGGGTGCTTGTCAATAGCAGTTTTGAATTGTAATTCTTATTGCTGATACGTACCTATATATCTAGCCTCTTGATCAGTTTGTCAGACGGAATGTTCTAGATAATTTCGTAACTACCCTCATATTTTTGTAATAACCTTAATATACGTCCTTCTGCAGTCGGACTAACATAGGATATGTAAGTCCAAAACTAATATTTCGAAAACTATGCCCAGAATATTTCAGCTATAACCTAGACGATAAAGCTTACCAGCTATATTTATACTATGTATATAAGTTTGGAATGAATGAACATGGAAACGAGGATGCGCAGTGGTGGAGGCAGCTCGCAGCAGGAACTCGTAGTTCGGAAGCGCGCAGCTTCCGCCAAGGTCGATAACAGCCTCCGAACTAGCCGCAACTAATGCTGTTACACGTGCCCCACTTTAAGCTGTCCTTTTCAAGCGTCTATTATCCTGTGCTACTTTTTTAAAGAATTGTTATTTAATAAAAATATCATCAACTTCGTAGAAGCATCTAATAAATTTTAAGACTTTCAAATGTTTCTCAAATTATGTTTTAAAAGCTAAAGAAAGTTATAAAGACAGTAGAATTTTAGAAGATAACATCTTACCTTACTTTTATATATACGAGAACATTCACGCTTATCAATAAAATCGATACGTCGCGGCCCATTAGCATTCATATCTGCCGCACTCAATGTCGACAGATGATCTGCGATGCTGTCAGCATCTATTGCCGGGCCGTGCGATCCGTGTGACACGCATAATATGTCCATATTATAACCATAGTATAGTCTCCACGGAGGCCTTCGACTTTTACCTTATAGGAAATTTGAATATTGAACTAGGAAATTGCCTCCAGCGTTTTCTCTGGAAACATCTATGGAAACAATATCGAGATTTACGTGAAAGTGACATAAAAAAATAAAACAAATAATCTAGTAATCTATGTATTTGTAAAATCCAATGTTTAATTTACGGGTATTCCAAATTTTAACCAAACCATTCATTGTGTGCAAGAGTAACAAACATCCTTACATCCTCACTAACTGTACTTAATATAAAAAAAGATACTACTTATTTAAGTGATGGTTAGAACTTCGCAACAACTTCATCTGATGTTAAGTCACCTCCGCCCCTAAACAATCGCAAACCCTCGCCACTACCTAATAGGAAGGGATTCAGCACGAAAGGAAACCAGGAATCGGATAAAGCTTCCTCTCTGTTTATGAAAAAAAAATGAGCCTCCGGTACAACCACGTACCGATCGAAATGCAATGATATCTTAGATGAGATGTAATTTCTTGACGCAGATTGTAAGAAACCCGCATTAACGTAATGCAACATTAGGTTCAACGGTCAAAAATATGGGATGGAAACTACGTATAATACATATGTGTCGGTAAAATGAACAGGGTTCACGAACGGTGTGTCATACGTAAGTGAGTCAGTTACCGGCATACAGTTTGAACTGAACGGATTTAAATATAGGTAGCCCCTGCAGTTTATAATAAGCTTTGAAGTCTGTTTGGTAAACCACAGAACTTGTTGTTTATTTTCTTATTATTTATAGGTGTATTAAAAAGGCTTGTGGCCTGTGGGTGTTTATTGTGTGAAAGGTTTACTGGATAGCGGCCCTCGTAACTGAGAAGAGCATTAGTGTACTTCATTTTAAGTATAAAATTAAGTAGAACATATATATGAAACACATAGTGATAATATGTGCATCAACACCTATATGTCTAACTAGCTACACGCCGCGGTTTTACATCTATCTATAATATCATCTATAGTATCATCTATCTATATACAAATCAGTCCAGCCGTTTTGCCGTGAAAGAAACAAACATACAGACAGACAGACACACTTTCCCATTTATAATATTAGTATGGATGTTAAGCATATACAATTAATATCTATGATAAACAAACATAACAAATTTGAATAGGTAACATTTTTTTACATATTTGTTGCATAGTTAAACACGCTATTATAAGCACTGTATGTTATTTAAAATAAATGTAAGGTCAAAAAGACAATTCTCAACTTCCATGTCACTTTTCTGACATATTTAACAGATTAAATACATTTTATGGCTATTTATAACGTTGTCTGTAACCTTCACGAAATTTAATAACTAAAATAGGAGATTAGAAATAAGAGTTTAAGACTGACCTCTATATTATTTATTTTGAGTTAAAACTATGGCTTAAATAATAAAAATTGAAATTTATATAATTTATATTTTTGCCATTATGAGTTACATCAGAAGCAACTATATTATTTAATGAACTATGCAAAGTAATATTAACAGAACCATAATAAGTAAAATGACGTCAAAATTCTGAAGATGCTCTTAAAAATCTTTATTGTAATCTTGTTATGTTCGTTGTTGTCTACAATAAACCTTAACGAAAACTTATACAAATTTGATTCCCTTACAACAACACAATACAACTCACTCAATAATTGAATCACTAACACGCGGCAAAACTTGAATTTAGTCATATCTCGATGAACGTCGGACTTGCTGGGCTTTAGCTTGAATCTTTTGATCTCAAGTTGTGAGTAATCATTGAGTTTACCGTTTGAGAGATGAAATAAATAAATTACGCGAATCGTAGTGAAGACAATGAAGAGGGCATCGGCCGTGCAAGCGTGCAGCAATGACGTCAGTGCTTGCTATTTGCGTCCCGTTTGATTGGTAACTGTCAAACAGGAGATTAGCTGGAGCAAACTGCACTGACTTGTGTATGATTTACAATATTGCACACCGCACAAAACACTTCACTGTATTCGCATCGGTTTCAAACATTCGTTGACCTATTTTCAGTTCAATTGTGCATGAATTAAATGAAATAATTTGGCTGATGAGCAAAACACACTCGCCTGTAAGTAATTTAGCTTTAGTGGTTTTAAATTTAACGTGAATAATTACACAATATTAATAAAAATGCATTTTATAAGCTAAGTTATACTTGTTCCAATTAATTCAGTCTTGTCAACTTTACGAACCAAGAACCGTTCGTAACTATAGGTATACTAAATATAGGTATACTAAACAGGCTAAGCGTTTTTTACCAATAAATATTTGCTTAAAATATGGTGAGAAGATGCTATTTTTTATTTCAAAGACATGATTACAAACAAGACTCCTACCTATGTACGCAACCGGAGAAAGAAAAATATTGCATCCGCCAACCATTGAGACTAGAATTATGTTTAAGAGAGGTGGGTATTTTTAAATGTTTTTACTTTGAAAAAAACATCCGGATTTTATATTTGCTCTTGTCGGTAGGCGGTTAAAAATAGCAACCCACAGTAAATGTATCTTAAAACGATTGACGGAACTATATCTGCAAGTTACTTGCTGAATTGTTCTCTTTTCTACTGTTGTATTTCTGTATCTACAAAATTTTAGCTATTTTTTTCAACCAGAATTCTTACAGCTAAAAACTTTATAAGATGTCGCTCCCACTAACCACTTACGCGCGCGGCGCGTTTGCACGTTTCGCTTCCGCTCTCGTACTGTTTCTTATATCCAAGTGCCTTGCCTACTAACTTTAAATATACAAATATGTTCTGTAACATGAACAAAAAATACGCAGTATATGATGACTTTACAGAACTATGTATTATTTATTGCAGTTGGAGAAAGGAGAACACCAACTTGTTATTAAATCATTGTGGAAAAAAGTTATAAGCAATACAAAATTATTTTCTAAAACTACAACATACTTTTATAAAAACATAATATAAGTGTAATATCGTGATATAGGTATATACTTTTACCATTTAGCAATTTATTTATTAATTAATATATTATGCATTGAGCCTTTTTCATTCATATTTGATGTCCAGTATAAAGCGACGAATTTGAAAAGCACAATGCGCATCTAATATTCCAGGTTCTTGTGAAGCGGCAGATGTACTTCTTAAATAAGTGTAGTAAATTATAATGCGACCAAAACGAAGGGTGCGCGGCGCGCGCCCATTAACGACGGCGGAACAGCCAGTCATCGAGCGACGGCCTTCTGGGATGTTACTTTATCAGGCTCCGTAAAAATAAAATCCATTGTTTATGTGCCATGCGCGCTTAGATTAAATAAATTATAACCAGAAAGGAAGGAGAAATTCATAAATGAGTGTTTTATTTAAGTGAAAGTGGAGTGTTTTTGTTGATTTTAAAATAAGCTTGCCTAGCCTTAGGTTCTGTGCCGTGTTTATATTGAAAGCGCGGCGCTCGTTTCGTCCGGTGTGCTGGAGGGACGTCGTCCCCCAAGAGTTTCTATAGAGGTTAAGGTAAGAATTCTTATTTCGGAAATCGTTTAAATATACTTATATTCAAATAATCTTTACTGCCACACTCCAACATATTTCGATAAACATAGTATTTTATTTAAACTTCGAAAACGTTAAGAGCCGGTTTTGAGCTTAATCCAATAGTGTTTTTATAATAACAAAAATATTTACGAAAATTTTATTACAAGACGGAAAGAATGATATCCACTCCATACGAAATGATTAAAAAACCGCAATAAGAATATAATATAATAAATATAAATTGATGTTTAATACAGAAGTTTAGTTCAAATGTTTGTCATTTTATTTTACGGAGGTACAGTTAGAAATCTATTATCAAATGAGTTGTCTGGTTTCAAATTTGGTCAAATCCATTCTAAGCATTTTTTCAGTATTATGGAAAAACTTATTTTATCAAATGGCAACACACATTATCTCAATGGATTTGGCGGGGAATTCGAATAAGTTTTATGAAAATGTTGGACCATTATTAATCTAATGTCTAGTAGCAATTGAGTCCAATATTTAGTAAAATAGTTTGGATTTGACTAACTTTGAAAGTAAAGCATGGATTTGTCTCATTTTGATTGTAAGGTATGTGGATTTGACTAACTATGTAAGTCAACTGTATGGATTTGACTTGCTCTGATAGGATGGGGATGTGAGGCCAGAGGTTGTCAAACAAATAAATAAATTAAGCTGCAATTCCAAGACGGACTGCAGACCACAAACTGCAGGCGACGATACTGGTTTATATGAATTTCTAAACAAAATTCTTAATTTTTCTTTGAATTTGTCTGCAGTTCGTCGTAGACTTGTACCGTTTAACAAAAAAACATGAATACACAATATTTTTTATTACTTAAAATAAAAAGACTTTAAAATGCTTTGTGAAAAATTATATAGATGGTTATATCATATTGAT
>DWAJ01005721.1:0-11182 GCA_018238005.1 Eurema mandarina | reverse complement strand
CGGACAATTAAGACGCTTCTAATGATATGTCATTTGTCGAATTCTGATTAGTGGTTTAGAAGTTACGAGGGAACAGATGAACATACATACATACATACATACATACATAGCCTGTCAAAATCATAACTCCTTTGGCTTTGCCGTAGTCGGGTAAAAATAAGGTATCGACGGGACGGCGCGTGATCGTCGGGTGCGCGAGCGTTGATTTTCCCCATAGTGTTGTCTTTCTCGCACCAATAAGTCAATTACGAGTGCGATTCTACCCGATGCGCAGCTATTCTCGTCCAGCGCTAAACATCCGTGCCAACCTATACTATTTGCTTACTTTGCGTTGTTCCCTTTCACGGAACATTATCGGGATATACAAAGTATCCTATGTATTAATCCTATCTACATATCAACTAAGTCTGTCCAACCGCTGTTGCGTAAAAAAATAACAAACATAAATATAACATTTATATAATATTCATAAAATTAAGATAGCATACATTTTACCCTAGGGGAATACTTTCCGAATCGGTGGTATGTAATTGTTAAATTCAAATACCAAAAACCTTAAATTAGGCTTTGAGCTGTTGAACTAGTAGATGAAGTTTTTATCAAAAAATATTATTCTAGGTCCAAGCCTGTATCCTGAAGGACAAAAACCTCCAAGACACGGAGAAGATGGAACTCGTCATCTGCCTCATGGGACAGGCCAGTCCTGACAAGTCTCTAGACACGGTAAGCTTCTGGTCTATTATTTAGTTAAAACTCATCATATTTAAAGACAGTGCAAAGATTCTTTCAACATGTTTCATGTATTCCATGTTGTATAACGAGTTTTAAGGAACTTGTAACATTTCTTAATTAATTCTCTCAACTGTGATGTGGAAATAGGTGACATAAATTAAAATAAAGCAACACCCAAAAATTAGTAGGTAATAAAAACATTTTACGCTGTTGACTATATGTTTGTAACGTCATTTTTTGAATGACTAGGGCCCAAAAAATAATATAGTAACGAGCTAGGGTCAATGATGACGTAGTTGTTGTTTTAAAAATCTTGTTAAACTGATTAATTTCAAGGCTTTAAAATTGCATTGTCATTCAAGGAATACCTTTTTTAGTGGGGAAATCCTCATATCAATCTCATGGTGAGGACCATGGGTTATGTTGAATCTGTACCGACAAAAACCCCCACTATATTTCCTCTAACCGCAGTGGGTAGGGATCATTAGCTCCATCGCAGACTCTTCCACAAATAGCTAAGTTATCTGCACTTATAGACGTAATATTTCCAGTGCTTAGACCAAGTGAAGCGTCAGTCAGAGTCGGACAAGCTGAAGCACTGCGCGGCCGGCGACCAGGGCGAAAACTTGCTGGCTTCGTATGGGGACAAGAGCGACGCCGTCCAGAGACCGCTGGCCTTCGTGCCCACTGTTGTTATTAACGAGGTAGGTCCAATTTATAGTGGTTGTGGCTAAATACCTACATACATAGAATAATTACGCCTAGAATCGTAATATGGATACGCAAAGTGAAGCCAAAGCAAAGTAGACAATTTTGTATGTAATGCGATCTTTAAGACCAAAATGTTCGTTATCGAGGAGTACATTTGCACGAATAATTTGGGAACACCCATTATTTTTAGCAGATATGACGTATTATATATGCATAGCTTATTCAAAATCTATGCATATACATATAATACATACTTATATATTTTTTTATCGACTTAGAAATTAACTTAATTTATATTTAAATGTTAAACGATATGATATATAAAAAAATCTTCTAACTCCCTCTCAGAAAATAATTGTTCTGCAATGAATGAAACCTATTGGAGGATATACTCTAAAATATATTTTATGTTTCATAATTTGACTTTGTCGGACTTTATTGATGACTAGCTGTGCCCGCGACTTCGCCCGCGTAGAAAAGTGACTGGGCAGCATTTTTGAAAATGCCTAAACCGCGCCAACAAACGTTCAGCAAGTTCAACGTGATTCTTTAAATTGCCATAACTTTTTCATTTATCAACCGATTGACATGAAATAAACACCAAATGTTAAGTGATGCTTACCACAACATATCATTGAAAACCCTATCTAGATAGGATAAGCCGTTTCTGAGATTAGTTTGCACAAACAAACAGACAAACAGACAAAAATTCCAAAAATCATTGTTTTGGGTTCTATTGCGTTAATAAAGGTCTCCTATAATATTTTTTCTCATATATCTTCCATGTACAGACAGCGACTCGCTACCTTTTTATTATATGTATAGATTTAACGCACTTTCATAGAATAAGGTTTTAGTCTCGAACCAAAAATTCATGTCAAAGTCAAAGTCAAAAGTATCTTTATTCAACTAGGCTACATAAAGTAACACTTTTGAATCGTCATGGTGTTACAAAACATTTACCACCGGTTCGGAAGACAGTTTCTACAGAGAAGAACCGGCAAGAAACTCTTATAGTCGCTCTTTTTAAAATAAGAACATACAATTGTAAATATAAACAAAAACTCGACTATTATAATATTTATACATGAAAAAGGTCACCGTCCCACGAGCGTTAAGATATATGTCACGAAAAAATTTCAAGGCTGAAAACAAAAAAAAAACAAAAAAAAGATTTAAATTTCAAAATTTACTTGCTGGTATCACTAAAACCCAAGCAGGATTATCAACTGAGAAAGTGCGACTTTAAATAAATTAACGCGCACGGCATATCTTAACCACTTAAAAGTACTAAACCTTAATTACTAGACTCGTCGCGTCGCACCCAAACCCGTAAACTTGGATAAACACGCGTACATCGTAAGGCACTAACGACCTAGATAGCACTCGTGTCATGCGGAACGAGCAATGTATACGGTTACAATTTGTAGACAATATATGGAGCTGACATAGTACAGGTACGAAATATATTCCTTGCGTCGGTTTTGGCGTAGATATGGTTAAGAATTATGACACCGTAAATTGTAACGATTGTTTGTATGAACCGGTGATTTACGATTGCGAATCCGTATGATAATACGAGGATGCTTGCGATAAATTTCCATTTTAAATTCTTTCGATAAATGTTTTTACGTAAAAATATTATAATCAAAACTTCAATTAAGTACCTCAGTACGTGATGAAACCTTTTTTTTATGAACTGTAACATTTTGAGTACATTATATTTTCTATACTAACAAAGAGTAAGCAAATCGGTAAAAGACAAGGTAGCACAAAACTGTATACAGTAATCTTCTGTACGAGAACAATGCCACTAAGGTGAGAGTCTGAGCCAATTTGTGCTCGAGCCAAAAACAGAATAGATCTCCTTCCCAAACTAGTAAATGGATTACGAAATTGTCTACTCACTGCCTTCCAAAGAACAGCATATAAATTTGTCAATACGTATATTTTATTTCCTTTAAACTACCACGAAACAAAAAGATCAACTTCAAAACATCAGTAACGATATATCTCGCTAACATTTTCAGTCAGAAGCGTTTAACGTAATGGCTTTGTATTTGGAGAAGCATTCAAAACTTTGCCTATTTTGATAGCGATGAAAATTCATAGTGAAATGTCAACGTGACATTTCAACACAGTCTAGACAATTTAGAATAACATTCCACTTGGCAGACGACAGTCGAGACCGCTAAGCACCTGACACTACACACTTGAAAGTTAAGACGCCGCGCTGACACGATCGCTACAGTAGGAAAATTGGAATGTCCCGGACTATTGCCGGACGCTCGGACGTTGAGGCCCCAAATTCAAACATTCACACATAAATATTTAAACCTACCTATAATACATAAATATGAAAGCTTAAGTATTTATTAAATGATATTGCGCTTAAGAATTAATCTTCGAAATAATCGAATAATTCTACACACTTTAATTATTACAACACTTTATTTCTTCGTTAAATACATATTTTGTAGTGATAAAGTCTTGGGACATAATAAAATCAAAGTCAATCTATTATATTATTTACTCCATTAAATTACTTATTCCTGCATTTGTTGTATTTAATCACGTGTAATGTTATTACTGAATAGTACCTAACATTGTATAATCAACTTAAAGCTTTTGTAGCTTTTCTCTAATATAAAAATTCTAATTACAGCCACTAATACCGTTGTAAACTTATAGAAGTCTTTGTAAAGGCATGCTTAAGAACATATAAACATCTATTAACCTGATGTAAAACAACTACAGTGACATTTCCTTCCATTACAACAGCGCTCAGGGCCTCTAACAAGGTTCCCTTGAGCCCGTCCCTTTAAGCCGCACTCCGTTGACCCGAAGCTCACAAATGTGACATTCACCTTGTTAGCGGAGTTTCGCACGAGTCCATTGTTAAATATAATTTCTATGCAATGTTTTGACGTCGCTGACTAGTGTGCTTGACACTTCAGGTGAGCGACAATTATTTTGAACTGTCGTATTAGGTGACAATTCAAACTGTCTTCTTGTTGTTTTAAAATAAACAAACGAATATCATCAATCAAAAATTGATGGAGTGAATGTATTGAGAGTGGTTTGTTTTTTGTAACTGTAACCTGAATACGTATCTGTTGTATATACGATTTTGATAAAAATTTAAATAATTGTATTGTTGAATTTTTGACATCCCTTATTTCCGACTTGGTATTCGTAGGTTTAAAAAAGATAGATAAAAGAGATTCCTTGCATACCATCAAGCTGTTATTCCTTATTAAATTTACATTATATATTTATTTGCATTCTATCTATAGATAATTTTTGTATTATCAAAATTGACAATACACTATATAATAAACCTATAGCGCCCATTTTATTTGCCTGTATTTTACAAAGTTTCTATACAAATTTGTAGAACATACATTTAACGGTAACTTCAAAAGGTGTTTTAACATAAAATCATATTAAAAGAACGCCACTCAATATTCGCAACTTGGAAATGCTTAAACCTGCTAATTCAATAGACCCAAGAAATAAAACTCGATCAATTTTACATCGCACCTGCTTTTCAGAGGTGAGGATGAATATAAATAAGCTTTCAAGCAACCACTATAAATATTAATACGGGTATAGACAGAATTTTCTGGAATTTGTAAATCGCCATTTTAAACTACGTGAAGAAGTGCTTTCGCTATACATTTTGGATTTAGCTAAGAGACGAATGTTATTTATTAATATGGTTTTTATTATAGCATTAGTTTTTGTGTTTTACAATATTCATGAAGATATAATATATACCTAATATAGAGTGAGTAGAATAAAAAATCTTGATAAAAAAATCTATATTAATAAAGGAAAAATTTCTAGCACTGGAATTCACACTAATCATACTAATATTTAATTAGGTATACTGAGAAATGTAGAAATAACTTAGACTAAGAAGTATATTATGAAGAGGAATAATATCTTTATAAGCCTGAGCTCAAGTTAAATAATAATAATAATAATATATTTATTATATAGCATAATTTCATTTGTTAACAAAATTGTATTTAGTATTAACATAACTCTTGTACTGTATTGGAATTAAAGGCTTTTTTATTTTTATTAAGCCTGAGCTTTGTTCGCTAAATACCAAGAGTTGATTCTTGTATAATGAGTATTAATATACAGTTTTAAATTACAATCGTCTTGATTAAATCAATTAAAAAGACAAAGGATAAAATGTAATCGCTACCTATTTATAAAAACATGCTGAACATTTTCTTTATAGTAACTAAAAAGTCTTCTTTGTTTTTAACACGAATAAAAAGAACAACTCTCCTAATAAGGTTAAGAAAAATGCGTTTTATTATTTGTTATATATGAAAAAGATTGTCTTCCGTTTATTCTTTTGAAACAAAAGAAATGTTGTTTACAGTATACACGTGGGTAGGTACGTGTATTTTCTAACCAACTGATTCCTGCACATACAACGATTGTTAATGATAAAAATGACTATTTCAATTGGAATATTAATAATCTATATACTAATACGAGTTATAGAGTTTGTTTGTTTGTTTGAACGCGCTTATCTCAGGAACTACTGGTTCGAATTGAAAAATTCTTTTTTTATTGAAAAAACCATTTATCGAGGAAGGCTTTTTACATAACATCATGCTGCGACTAATAGGAGCTAAGAAATAATAGAAAAAGAAATCGATGGGGACGAAATCGCGAGCAACAGCTAGTAAATAATAAGGATGCTTACATCAATCCTGGGTCGTCGAGTCCCACACTAAGCAGAGCTTATATTACGACAACTAGTTATCGGATTAATTACTTATAGATTCATAATTTGTTTTACACATAAATGTAATACATAGCAACACCCAGACCCCAGAAAGATACAAATTATTTTTTTTAATATTTTACTAATGTGGGAATCGAACCACAGCCCTTTGTGGATAAAACACATGTGGTGCCACTATACCAAGAGGTCGTCTCATATAATATGAAAAACAAGCAAACCCACGTCACCAATAGCTAAACAAAAGACGTAAACTTCATCAGCTTTAATTAATTTGATTTAGAAATACAAAGTTCAAGTTTGAATAATATTTCGGGAGCTGTTATTGTTACAAACACCGAGTTGAGATTTAGTTTACACAGCCTTTGGAAAAGCTATGGAGATAATATTGTGTTTTGAAAATACAGAACATAATTAAGAAAAAAAGTTATGATAGGAAAAGATTTTTTAATAACTGTCGAATCCTATTGATGATTCAGAAGAAGGGTATACCCTACTTCTATCCTTTTTCCTCTACTTAAGAAGCATCCTCATATTTCGAAGAATATTCTAAAAAGAAAAATCATTGAAATCGGTTAAGCAATTATTGAGTTATGTACATTGCAAAACATTTGATGCTTCATTTTCGAAGTACCTATAGAAAAAATCCCATCTATATTCTTAAAACGTACCAATTGCGGAAACTACTATTTTGGATTGAAAAAAAACCAACCCGTTATAAATAACTAAAATCGCTTACAAATAACTAACCAACAATTTTCTTTGTTCCAGGACTGAACGCGATAAAAATAGTGAAAGTGGTAGTGCCAGAAATCATTCAATATGGTGTCCAAGACGCGGTGATACTCGACTGTGATTACACGTACGGCAACGACACAGCCGGACTCATGGTGAAGTGGTTCTTCAAGAACAAAGCCAGGCCTGTCTACCAGTGGATCGCGAGCCAGAAGCCCCAAGACATGGGCATCCTACGAGGCCGGGTTGACCTCTCCTATCGAGCGTCAAACGACCCTCTCAAAATGCACCGAGCGCTCCGTATAATCAAGCCTAATACGGACATTTCCGGCGATTATACGTGTGTAGTGTCAACTTTTATGGAGGAAGAGTCTAGAACGAAACAAATGATTGTTTTCGGTGAGTGCCTTTTTATGCCGCATTATGGTTTGATGGGTGAATTATGTTGCGATGTTACGGCTGCTTAAGTGTCGTGTTATTGGTTACTAAACGAGGATAAAGCTGTTTGTTGTTTTGAACATATTTCGTTCATTGCTTTACTTTTTAGTATGATTAGACGTACAATAGTGTGATGACACAATTCACGGTTCATAGGCTTATAAGTATTTAATCTTACTCAAATAAAGAAGTATTTTTTTTTATTATTAGAAATACGTTGGGTATTTGATTTTTGATGTAGATTTCACAATAATAACTAGTGCGTTTAATGAGATACATTTGTACCTATTCATAGCGATACTACTATTTGATACGTGTTAGATTACTGTTGCAAACAAAGAAATGAATTGTGATTACTAGAAGCTACCTGACGCTTTCCTACCTTTGGTCCGCCAAATTTAGGCTGACACCAATTTTTAAAAACTGTTAAATTATACATATTTGCATAGCACTACATTGACATGGCTGTGAAGGTCAGGGCGATTGTTAATGAAATCAAATAAAATAAAAATTTGGCAGTCCGCAACTTCATACCGCTCTAGTCTTGATAAAATCTTTTTTTTAATCCCTCGAAATTGAACCAAGTTCGGACTTAATCCCTAATCAAGCTCGACTAAGTTGCTGACCTATTTAACTTAGGCTATTAGCGCTAAGACTGAATTAAAATCCATTTGGTCATATGTTTATAAAGCGTTGATCGAGCATTTTAAGTAAAGCGAAGTGGTGGTACTAAGGTATAAGTATATAAAATATGATTTCATAAACATATTCTTTTAAAACAAAGAGGAAAATTTCCTACGTAACATGTTATAAAACAATAGAGTTAAACAAAATGTTACAAAATATTAATTTAAAAAAATCTTTTTTGAATAGCTACTTATGATTTTAGACGTTTGGCATGCAATGAGGCAAACAAATAATCATATAATTATTATTTTATGTTCAAATCAAAGTGATATCTAAGCTTAATATATCACTTTTATTATTGCTATAAAAACTAAGTTTTGTTATATCCTTCCTACGTACTTTGCCAACCACGAAGCGTATAAAGAAAACATTTAATATATAATCAGTAGGAGACTGACTGAGCGCTAAGTAAAACTCGAGGAAAACAGAAAGTTTAAGCCGTGCATACGTTCTCGTAGGAAACTTAATTCATTAAACTAATGGAGCATACACCGCAATACCTATACAACTGTAGCTTCATATGTAAGCGGAGTTCGTATCAAAACTGTCATGTGCACGAATTGACGCGAACACATTGTGATATTTTAAGCTCGGGTTATTGTTCCTAAGATGAATATATACTTATTTGTATAATGTTTTTGTGTTATCGAGAACTGAGGAAGAAGTCCGCGTAAGAAGTAAGTTAGTAGATATTTAGAAAGCAAACAGATTTTGAAACTAAAAAAATATTTGTAGCAAAGGAAGGAAGGAATTTAATACAGGAAAGGATATCTTTAACAATAATTAATATCTTTAATATAGAATTACGTAGGTACTATGACCTTTCATATGACGATAATTGATTAATATGAAGTAATTGTTTAACTTGTATATACTCAGTTGGGTACTTGACTACGGAAGCGCGGACGAAACTACGTAGCACTTTTTGTAGTATATATTTATTTCTAACATTGTTCTAAAATAATGAACTTTTGAAAAAAATAAAACTGAATTCATGATAATACCTATTCAACAAAAAAAAACGTTCAAATTGGTTCATAACCGACGGAGATATTGCGTATAAAAAAGTTCATCCCCAATTTTCCACCGGCGTTGTTTTTTTATTATTAAATTTAAATGGTACCACCCTTGAGGTATTACCTATACGCCGAAAAAAGATTTGTTCAAATCGGCTCATAATTGGCGGAGTTATCGCGTAATAAACATAGAAAAAAAAACATACGGGTCGAATTGAAAACCTCCTTTTTTGAAGTCGGTTGAATATTCCTCACCTTATCTTCCCCCATACGAATCATACAAACACGAACGTGCATAATTTAGTTGCTTCATTTCGAACCCAATTCCAATACAATTACAGTCCCCAAATTGAAAACAATAAAGTAGACTAGACGGCACGGAACCCGGCACGGTTTATATGAAGACCGAATTTCATATTTCGTCCGTCGCTCGTAAAACGTTTACTTTCCACATGACACATACCCACCCCGTTGTCAAGGAGCCTGCAAGTTAGAAGCTTAAACGGAATATCTGTTTTTTTTCGTATAAATCTATACTAGTAAGGCCCACCACAGCTTCCCGAAGTGTTACCAAACACATACGACTTGGGGACTTAAAATAAAAGAGCGTACCTATCCTTAAAAGGCCGGCAACACACTCGTGACAACGCAAGTGCTACGGGCGGCGCTGACAACTTTACATCATGTGACGCGCCTGCTCGTTTGTATATATAAAAAAAATCATATTAAAAAAAACGAAGCAATGAAACACATATTTATGAGTAGCCTAGACTGTAATACGGTCTGCAAATGTCGAAATAACATGGACTATTATACGAGTAAAACCGCGAAGCACAGCTAGTATGAAACACATAGTCAATCAGATTTGAAAGCGATTCCTTATCTCTTATTTCAAACATTTTAGACATTCTTAACAAGCAAGTTGCGCTGGCCGTTAATAAAAATGTAAAAAAGTTACAACAAATTTTAAACTTCAGTCCGCTTTCTTTTTTTGTAACTGGCCAGCAACAAACTCTAAACCTACTCTAAATAGATTAAAATACTGGCGCAACATAAAAAAATACTTGAACTTAAAACTAATTCCTTCTTATTAAAATAAACAACTGTAGCGTAAGACTATCGAAGCCTTGTTGGTTTGTTTAATATTTTATCGTCTTATTTCGTAACACAGACCGTTGTTTTTGTAAGGCCAAGCAAGTTTTATTCAGCATCTGCTATCCGCATCGCATCTTTTTTTATGCCTATACTTGTATGGATTCGAATAAACGGAAGGAAATTGGAGATATTATATTTTTCGTGGTTTTAAGAAATGTTTTTTCTATTGCCAGTTGTATGAGCATTTCGGTTTACTTTAGCTTTATAATATATTTTTATGTTACGACTATTTTATTAATATTAGGCATAAAACCTCGTCGAATTGAACCTCCTTTCAAAAAGGCACTCGTTCGAAATTCAAATGATCGCCGGGAATCAATTACAAATTGTTGTTCACTATTGTGACAGTTGCTGCATTATTTTTCGGTGAGTTTTGTTTTAATGTTTAATGATATCTTAATAATATTCTTTATTAATACAGCTATCAGTAGACAAGCTAATTAAATAACCTATTGTGTAATGTGATAAAGGAAAAATCTTAAGTCTGAGCGAAACCTATTCTATTATTTTTCCTCTACATAAGAGGTCACATGAAGGGCGTTCTCCGAATCTCATTATTAAAAGCATTTCTAAATTAAGCCCGAACTAAATGAATGAAGATTCATTCATATTAAGCATTTGCGAAGTCATGTTCTAATTTAAATGAGGCCCCGAGGCGAGTAAAAACGTTTTTCGTTCCTTTATTAAGTTGTATGAAATTATGGTCAAGTTTTAAAATGGAAATTGTTTTGTTTCGGTGCAGCTAGTTTCAGATGAGTAATGCGACGTAAACCCTACGTGCATCGGAGAAGAAAATTTTTAAACGCGATGTTTTTTTATTTATTTATTTAAAACACTTTATTGTACATAAAGAAAAAACAATCACAACAAACAGATACAAGAAAAACTTAAATTATTATGCACAAAAGGCGACCTTATTGCTACGTAGCAATCTCTG
>DWAJ01005720.1:0-11186 GCA_018238005.1 Eurema mandarina | reverse complement strand
CAAAGGTGACTGACTGACATAGTGATCTATCAACGCACAGCCCAAACCACTGGACGGATCGGGCTGAAATTTGCCATGCAGGTAGATGTTATGACGTAGGCATCCGCTAAGAAAGGATTTTGATCAAATCTATCATCATCAAATAGGGGATGAAATTTTGTATGAAAATCAACGCGGGCAGAGTCGCGCGCAACAGCTAGTTAAAATATAAACTGCTATAGCCCCAATTTTGTATCAGAGAAGAAAAAGATGTCTAATCACTTCTTGTTTCTTTACATAAAAATAATGTCGACATTTCATTTCTCAAAATTGTTGATTGAATTTATTACTTATTACAACTCTTTCACTAAAGGTAGCTTAAATTATTTTTTGAAAACATAAAAATCTTTATAATTGAATGACTGTAGTTTAAGAAACATTTAGTCAAGCATTTGAATCATTGTAAAAAAAAGGCGCCATCGGTTCACAACCAACTCTAAAAATCTGTAACAGCGTTTGTTCCCAACCAGAAGTAAAGATCTATCTAGCACATTACCATTCGCCGCTATTTACTTCACAATATAGACCTCTAACGCTTAGACTGACAGTCCCTTAATTAATCGGTCCGCCTTAAGTGAAGCCAAAACTGTATATATGTAAGTTAACAGTACGTTCTTACACTCGACGATACGCACACAAGCCCATGCTTCTATAATAAATTAACTTTATAAATCTGGAAATTAAAAATCTACGAAAACATGAATTTTTATTCTTTACGGCGACAATCTATGTAAGTAGACAAAATAGTCTACTTTGAAATGACTTCACTTTGCGTGCTTATACTGTCGATGTAAGTAGACAAAATAGTCTACTTTGAAATGGCTTCACTCTGCGTGCTCAAACTCCAATTCTAGGTGCTATTATTCTATGTTCGCTATTAACTTGCCAACATACGTCAGGCAGCGGAGCCTAACACGGCTAGTCATAAAAATATCCACGTAATTTCAAACGTCTGACCGCTAGTCGCAAGTCGGTGTGACCGTTCCGTTGAGCGCTTTCTGAATAATTCATTAATGTAATTAAATGTCTTTCCAAGCATTGACACCTTCCTGTGGGACCAAAACACTGTGGTCCCACCAGGAATATACGATATAGAATTAAATAATTTGTAGGTGATTGCACTTAAATGCTTAAAACTTATTATAAAAAAAAATTATACTAGTACACTGCGTAGAAATGATTTAACTGTAATCAGTTTCGTGTGAACGATATTAGTATATTCTCCTTGTTATGTAAGCGAAATTTATTGCATTAAAAAGGCATTAGACACACATTATAAAATCTAGTATCATATACGTCGTTCTGCTCTAAGACCAAGAAATGTATAATATTTGAATAGAATTTATCTCCAAGGGCAAACGATGCATGATTTCCAACTAAAAAAAATAGTAGACATATTTCTACAGCGACATTATTCGTTCTCTACTACCTCTTTTTTTAATGGAAATCCTGACAGGCTACTGACTTTTTCTTAACAAAATGCCATTGTGTTTCTGTCCCACTGCAACAGCTCACGTGCCCTTTCGGAGATCCTTTCCTGAAACTTTATTTAATACCTTTCTTTTTCACGGGGAAAATTCTGTTACGGATACCCGCCCACAGGGAAGTGGACGGGTTATGCCGGGCTCTGAGTAACTACCGACTAAAATCCCCCTAAATGTAAGGTAGGACCTTATTGCACCTTGAAGAGTTCACAGGCACGCCGAAACAATCATCTGTGAACAACTTTACTTAATACCTACCTGTCAAAAAGTGCACAATTTTAATCAAGCTTATAAACACCGTTTGTATGAAAATGTGATTCGCAAAAATCTGGAGTAGACTATGGTGAAATATAGAAACCACATCCTACCTACGACAAAACGTATAAACAAAACAATTTATTAACCATCATATTTTTTACCCATAACGTTTAGCTTTCTAACGATTTATTATTTATTAACCTCTGTATATAATTAAGCTTGTCATGAACAATTATTATCAACAATATCCTACACATACTTCTAAGGGTAACAAAAAGTCATCATAAAAGCTGTACAACTGATAAAAAGTACACTTGTATGAATTTAATGAATTCTGATTAGAATAAAAAAGTTCTTTGAAGTACTCCACGTACGGTAATTACTAAGTCGAGGCAACCGGAGTGCGTGTACAAGCTAAATGTCAAGAACATACTGTATTTCCTATATCAAAGGTTTTTATGTCGCAGAAAATCAGACATCACGCTTGAGCGATTCTTAAATCATAAGCTTCTTAATTCCCTACTAATTTTATAAATGCGAAAGTAACTTTGTCTGCCTGTTTGTTACGCTTTCACGCCAAAACTACTGAACTAATTGTAATGAAATTTGGTACAAAGATGGTCTATATACTGAGATAAAACATAGGCTACTTTTAAACTGGAAAAAGAGGTTATAAAGGGGGGCGGTCAAAGTTTATATGAAAGTCCACGCGGACGGAGTCGCCGGCAACAGCTAGTAATAAATAATGTATAATAACTCCAATTAAAGTTACTTGGATTTAAACTAAAACGTAGCCTTTCGCAATCGGTTAATCGCTCCAAATTTAACCGACCATTTTATCGAGACACTCACTGTTGTCTTAATTTCATTTCACGCAGTACAAGTTATGCCACAGGGAGCGTGTCTTGGGCTCTTTGTTGTTTGGTTCTCTTAATCGTCCATTTCGAGACATTTGGACTTATGTGATAATACTAGGGCGAGTGAAAGAAATTTGATAATTCACGGTTAGAAACGACCGTTTTAATAATAAGTTAGCTCGCGATGTTTCTGAATCATTATTTGGATAGTAAAAACTATTGAGTCGTCTTTAAGATTTTTTTTTTATTTACGCTACATATGTCTTCGAATATACACATAAATTATTCGTATTATAAATTGGTTTAAAAAAATCGTTTTATAGTATCTTAGAATAACATAAATATTGACTTATTTAAAGTTCATAATTTGTTCCCAACTATATTGTTTCTAACTTCTTAACCATTTATTAGTTTTAAATTAACAATTTTTTGATTATATATTTTTTGGCAGAAATTTTGCATCGAATAGCGACTCTAAGCATTTATGTTCGCGATGTTCCTAAGATGACCATTTATCACAGACCCGTCAAAATCTAATTGTCCCACCTCGCTAACCGCGCTATTGTGACTGTAATTATGTCCTTATTTTTTCCCCAAGACTCGAATCGATTTATAAAATTTTTTTGTAAGTTATTCGAGACCAATTTCACAAAAATTCCAAATGTTTTAATATTTCCGACTTCGATGGTTTGATTATTTTTCTGTTGTTTATGTGCTAGGTTTTAATTGGATTTTAAATGCGGCTTTTAATAAAATTATAGGTAGGCAAACTGTAGGTATAACGGTAAACGGGGATAGATATGTAAATACAGGTGACTTCACAGTCAAAAGATATTTAATGTTTCAAAATTAATATAGCATTAATATTTTATTATGAGGCTTACTAAATTATATGCGTTAATTTCTTAATCTATATTTATAGAAGTAAGTCTTTTAGCAAATTTAATAAATTATTACATTGATTTGTTACGATGAAGCCAAGAATTAAATCAGAAGACATGACGATACCTATCTAATGTAAAAGCTTCATCAAAAACAGTTCTATAATCATCATTTATCTAAAACTAGGAAGCCGCTACTCGGCCAGGTAAAAACTCAATTTCATAGATAAATTGGTAGCCATTTTGTGAAATAACATGGGTTTAAATTCAGCCACTAACAATAGGCGTTCTTAATCACTAGATAGTTGGGGGTTGGACGAACAACCACAGAAGCATGGGTAGTCATTATTTTATATTTTTTAAGTAGATTATCAAAAACCACAAAAGTTTAATACAGCATTAATATTAAGGTGTCCATGTGTGCCTTAACTGGGTAGAAAGATTTTTGATGACGAAAACTGTCCTTATAATATTACGCTGAGGATGTATGGTAGTTTGTTGCTTTTTAACACAAAACTACGAAATGGATTAAACCCTAGATTCATATATTAGGATATATAGGATACTTTGATTACCAGTTTTGGTAGCAAAAACTAGACTGCTAAATTACTTCCGAATATTTCGTGGCATATTTAGTACCAGCTGTTGCCCGCGACTCCGTCCGCGTGGACTTTCATATAAACTTTGACCCCCCTTATAATCCTTTTTTCCAGTTAAAAAGTACGCCTACGTTCTACCCCAGGTTCTAGACAATCTGTGTACCAAATTTCATTACAATCGGTTTAACGGTTTGGCCGTGAAAGCGTAAAATTATAAAAAAGTTTCAACCCCTCGCGCAACCTTTTGGGGGTTGATTAAAAAAGTAGCCTATGTCCTTTCCCAGGATTAAGATTGTTTTTGTACCAAATTTCGTTCTAATCGGTTCAGTAGTTTTAGCGTAATGGAAGGACAGACAGACAGACACAGTTACTTTCGCATTTATAATATTAGTATGGATAATAGAACAAAATATGTCACGTAACCTTCGGAGTTTTCAATTGCTAGACGTAAGCTACCAATTTATTATTATGAAAAGATGAATGTAGTTCTAATAATGTTTACATAACCTGTAATTGAATAGTATGTTCCACAAATGATATCAACCATATACAGAAATGATACCTCCGTACGTGAGCGCAACACTACGCTTCGTTACATAATAACATTTATATGTATGGTCGTATATAAGGACTGGTTCAGTTTAAGGTGATCAGATTCCCATTTGACGGTGTTTTGTTCCTTAAGCACTATCAATCACTCGCCGTGGGACGACTCTAATTATAGGGATTAAGGGCGCGGTGGTTTTGGACCCAGGTAATGGGCCCTACGCCGGCCCTTTTAATACAACTTAAAAAATACAACAATCCAAACCGAAATTGAAGAGATTTTAATCATTCACCGTCCGAAATTAGTTTCGAAACAAACTGTCTAGTCAGTGTGACTAGATGCCAGATGACATTTAGGCACACAAAAGTGATTAAAACGTTAACTGAAGACAGAGCGAAATAACTTCAAGATTGTAAAAAATAATGCACTCGTTAAAGCTAAAAGGCGCACGAATGCTCAGTAAATTAAAATCACAGTGGAACGTTATAGGAGGCACGAGAAAGCTATTATTTTGCGGTCACTATAGTTAGAAGCGCACCTTGACGGGAGTTAGTTAATTAAACATAATGTATCCACTGCAACCTTCTAAATCTACCCTACAGCGTGCCATTATACGATTATTAATTGGGCGTAAACTCCGAGGGATCCGTTCAGCTGGATCGAGGTCTAATTTCGTTGATTACACGACTTTACAGATGTGTAATTTTTCGGAGAGTTTGAATTGGTTCTTTACTGTTTTGTACATTTTTTTTACCTTCGTCCCTAACGTCGAAAGGGCAACAAAGAAACCGGACTGAAATAATATTTTGTCAACAATAAATTGTCGGAACGATCATCGTTTTCGACGAAGACTAATGTTTTATGAACCCAAAATTAGAATTTAAAAATGCGAAGGATATTAAATCACAGAGCGCCCCCACTAATTGCCGTCAATAACGATTGTAATACAGCTAAAAATAATGATGACAAAATGCCGAAGCTTTTAAACCCACCACCAAAATAGAGGGCAAATTGACAGATGACAAATATGACCGTTAACACTACGGTCACAGCGTCAAATCGACAATTATAACTTGAGCTCCTCCAATGTAAACAAGACAGACAACTCTATACTAAAATCCTAACTAGACTCAAATGAGAGGGGTCACAGTAACTGGTCGATGTTAGTAAATATTTCTACCGAACTAAATGTGATAAAATACATCAAGACATTGTCGTTATAACAAGATAGATGGCAGCTAATGTCGGTAACGCATCCCTTTGAACAACGAGATTAGATCGTATGAGTGCTTTGTATACAAACAGTGTCAGACATGTTCTAAATTTTTGTTATTGAATTGTAAAGAAAACTCGGTGAAGGTGAGACGTTAACAATGAATTTAAAATTGGTGTTTTGACGGTCAAAATTTATTATACGAATACGACGATGTGGTGTATGATATTTTTTTTATTTTGAAGATTGTATCAAATGTGATATGCTAAGTATATTATTTACAAGCAAGGTTAAAGGTAAACTTTTTATTCTACTGTGCTTTTGATACAGAAAAGATTATAACCTAAATATCATTTCAATCCTTACTGTAAGTCTTTATAAATAACACTTAATTGGTTATTATTTTGATGGTTGGTTGAAAAAAACAATTAAACAATATAAATAATATAATGTAAACTTTTAACACTGTAATTAAATTTATAAACAGTTTCAATTAGAAACTAAAAAACATAATCTATTAACATTATTACAAATCAACTAATGTCACATTATAAATTACCTAGGTATGCGTTTCGTTTTTTTTCACAATTTTTTATATATACTGCAATAGTTTAAATAAAAAAGATTTATACTTTCTAACGTCACTATAAAGTATTGCATAAGTATTTAATTATTAGCTAACTACGACAATATTTACTCTTGAACATAGAAGGAAGGAAAACAGAATAAATTTTTCAAAATAAATTAGTAATTTAAAATCAACGAAATTTATCTCTAGTTTTTTACCCAAAAAGGGTATTAGAACTACGCTAATAATTAAAGTTGAATTTCTTGACCAGAATACGAGGGTTGGAAGTCTTGAGACAAAGGCCAAAGAGGTTCTATAGTGCATGGGAGGAGCCCTTAAATTTTCGCATTGACAGGCCAAATGGCCCGCAGGGACGGTCCGATTCTTAGTGCTTTTATACGTTATGGTTAATGGGTCTAGTTTACGAGTACTGTTATTTGTGACCTTTGTGAGGTACAGATTGCTTTATTGTTATTGTATGTTGGTCATGAAGTTGAGGGTGGAAGAAGATTTTCTTTTGAAGTTCATGGTTAAAGACATTTAAAGTTGTGACTTATTGATGTGTTTAGTGTTATAGTTAGAATCAAAATTATGTTCTTTTAAATGCTAGTAGCGATATCTGTTAAAAACTATTTGGCACGCCTCAACATACTTGTCTAATAAATGAATAAAAAATAAAGTTAGTCTGTGAACAAACTCAAAGCATGTTTTATTATATTATAGTTCATACTGGTGTTTCATGCACTCTAACAAAAATTTATATTACCAAGATTTGAGTATAAACTTTAAATCAATTTTAGATTGAGAGTTTTTATTGGATACGAATACGATACAGCACAAACTAAGTATAGTATTAAACACACGAACAAAGAGCAGTTTCAATAAAACTAAAGCATTCTAAAAGAAAAAGAAATCGAAAGTTGTACACATAAGAGAATATCCAACGAAGTTAATATCGAACTAATAAATAAAATTACAGTGTAATTAATGTATCAGCATTCAAATGTATATTATAAACAACCCCTTTGTTTCACGTAGGGTGCAGTGACGATTCTTACATTCTTACGACACGTGCTTATGGATAGAAATTTCTAGAAGCCGAACAATGATCTAAATAACCATCTTCAGTGGCACAACGCATTGACACACTGATTGCAACACGGTCATTAACAAGTCACCTATAATTGACAACACAGCCACGCTCCGCCGGCCATTTAGACTAATAATGCTTTTGTAATATATTATTAATCTATGACGCCCGGTACTGACGCGTCAACTGCCAAAGAAATGGGCCTATCAATCAACATCTACGAAAATTAGTTGTATTGTTCCGACCACTCCTGGTTTAACTTTTTCGTAAGGCTTGAGCTACGCTGGTACGGTCTCGGGTTCGGTTACGACACGTACATTTTACTTCTTTTATATAAATACTAGCTGTGCTCAGCGGTGTTACCTGCGTTTTATTATGGAAAATATATGTATTGTGTTTTTCCCACAGTAAAACGTAGCCTATGTGTTAATCAAAACTGTCAGTTAACTGCGTACCAAATTTGATTGAAATCGCTCCAGCCGTTTAGACGTGAAGTAACCACACACACAGATACACAACCTTTCGCCTTTATAATATTAGCATATTTTATTAAATAAAGGACCAAATGCCATTCGCTAAAGAAAATCAAATAACCAAATTACGATGATGAAAAGTTAAGGACGTGTCTTTAAGATTTTATTAGATAGGTTTCAAGCTTAGAATGTTTTAACCTTACAATGTGGCCAGCGCCTAACTCATTTGTAGGTAGATGCATATCAAATGTATTAGGATGACGCAAAGAAATGCTTTGTTGTGTACAAACGGAGTGTAAAGATTGATAAGCTGTGTTGTTACTTTTCGTATACATTGACAAAAGATGTGTTGTCGGACGCTTGTCGGTATAACGACTAATTATAATTAATATACAACATTCAATCTATCTTTTTATAATCGTATAATCGTAAGTATTTTTGGTGTTGATAGAAGATAACCTTAATATAACCTTAAGTTAAAGTCAAAATATATCATTATTCGACTCGGCTACATATGGTAATGCTTTCGAATCGTTGTTACAAAGTACTCGGGAAGCATTTTCTATAGAGAAGAACCTGCAACTGATCTGATAGTTGCTCTTAACTAATAACAACAAAGAATTAATTAATGTGTTTGAAAGTATCTTAGATACCCAAATAAAGTATAAAAAGGATAATTAACTGATTAATACCGAATTTACCAAAGGTGTATTGGTTGCAAATCGATAGTATCACAAAAGATGAAAGTTGCTTTATAGCAGTTATGTATATATATACATAAGCATTTTCAGCACTAAGAGACTTTATTACTTGCACCACTCGTGTTCGAGCCGCCCTTAATTGAATAGGCGAAGTTATTTTTATATTCTTGAAGTTTTTCTAGTCATGAGCCATCATGAAGCAAACAATAGAAACCTCAATGTTACAATTAATATAGTGTCTGCCTATAAATCTAATTTTCACACATAAAATTCTTTGACAGGACCATAAGACCAAACAATAAAAGACGACAGACAAATCGATTTATCAAGAGGAATTAGCGAGTGTCTTTGGTTAAGCAATATTGACATCCTCATTAGACCTCTGTCCCTGAGGGATGCTTGTGGCAAATAATCTTCGGGCAGTATAACAATTAGGTACATACACAACCTTTTTTTTATTCTCTACTAGCGATCCTCCCCGGCTTCGCTCGGATATAATATGTATGTAATAAATTGAGGTGTAAGCTATCCTATCTTTTGAGTTGGATCAAACTGCACATGGTGTGCAAATTTAATTTAAAATCTGTGCAGTAGTTTAAGAGTGAATCGTGGACAAACAACGTGACACGTAACTTATATATTACGTGCTAAGCCAGTATTTGTTTATGATGTTCAAAATTTTACAAAAGCATCAGTACAATTTAACAAGTTCGGTATAAAATAACGGATCATTTTAATTCATCGCATAGGGGGTTGGCCAAGGTATATTTAAAATAGACATATTTAGAAAATTATGTGTACAATGATTGGATCGGAATAAAATATTTCGATCACATACGATTATATAAATAGTAGATAATATGTTATTTAAATATTAATTTTACTTGTTTGTTAAACTATTGTTAACCAATTTTACGTTTAACCAATTTTATTCTTCTAGCTTAGTAATATATCTATTTTTAAGAATAATTCTATAAAGATAAAGTTCCGTTTAAAATAGTACTAAAAATCATATGTCCTTATGTTTGCACGCTTCATACCAAGATTTCGAGGGAAGTATTTTCGTGGCACCAAATATAGGACGAATTTCACCAACTAATTAACTCAAAAGCTCCATAAATCCTTCATATCAGCACAGCTTTTCTTTTGATTTACGACTTCAATTTGGCCCCCATAGCTTCGTATGTGGACAGTAGTCATACTCGTATCTGATCTCGCAGCCCATAAATAATAGTTTATCATCAACTAAACGAAAAGATTTATAACGAATTTTCTAACTCCTGGACACAGCGTACTGTGATGTATTTCGGCAATTTAGTTCTTCGTAATAATAGGTTTGATAAAGGAGATAAAATCTGAAAATTATATAAGCATGGTATACGAGATTGTTGTAAATAGGGTCAATGTTCTACTTGTAATGACTTTATGGTAATGAGTAATACGAATAACAAGTGGCTACAGTGGACTTATAGTTTTTTCTATTGTTAGTTTTTTGTACGTATAGTATACCTTATATTTTATTTATAGCATTGAGATTGCTATTAAGTTTGTTGGATCATTTTTATATGACTGTAAATCAATCTGAATAAGATAATTTATTATAATAAAATCCTAACCTTAAAATCTTTAACTTTTTATTGATTCAAAATCCTTATCAATAATTTTTTCTTCTTTTTATTTCAGACTAGCGACCAGCTTCGACCTCGCACGCATATAATATCATGTATACATACACCTAAATATTTATCTATCTATTAAAACAAACCGCATGAAAATCAGTTACGACGTTTAAAAGATTTACGCATACATGGGGCCAGACAGAATTTCATTCATCATCTGTTCTACCTTGTGATAATAATGTGACTTTTGTATTTATGGTAAAACCTGGTATGAATTTCAACAATTATCCACAAAACAGTGTCTTCGTAAACATAATAATAAAAATAAATTTTGTACCCACCTTGATTATTTAATTATACACAATCAACAAGGATCTTAAGAATAATTCGTTGACATACACAATTCTTGATTAAATCTACGGAAACAATGTCTTAATTAGCATAAAGTCACTGAGGGTTCTCAGAGTAACGGTTCGATGCCCAGGATGAGACATTTCTGCCTATCTACGTGTCGCTTGACGTGCATTCTTGGGTCTTGGAAATTAAAAAAAAAAAGAAAAAAAAACCTGGCCGAAGACACTAATGAATATTCCATAAATACTCTTTGCAATTACAATCGCTAATGTCAAAGATTATACAAAATTTATAGATACTAGAGGTGAGTTTTGGCGGGAATCGTGCGGCGTCTATATGTAATCTCGATTGAATATTCCTTTTTTGGTGCATAAATTGATTTAATGTATGATTGTGATAGTGTATCATGCAGTAAACTAGCTAATAAGTGTCCAAGAAATGAAGAATTCATTTGAGAGCGCTTAGTAGCGCCGTTCCGATTGCTCCAAGATTCGTCGAGGTTC
>DWAJ01005719.1:0-11186 GCA_018238005.1 Eurema mandarina | reverse complement strand
TCTTGAGTTGTTTTAAGTAAAAACGGTTCGATGTTTATATTTTCAACAAAAATATTACGATAATATCGAGGCCAATATTAAATTTGCCAACTAATATTAATCTTAATTACATTTTCGATGTGCTGGCGATAGAATAGGGTCGAACTAAAAACTGCATTCATAGCGATTAGCAAGAAATTTGTGATACATTTGCTTATTGTAAATTTATAAGTAGATATTTTTTATTAATCTCCATACTTTCTGAAACGAAGATAGCACTAAATTAATGTAAAATCAATGCTTTCGCGGAACACGAAAAATCAAGATTTTTTTATAGCGTCTTATTAAATCATTAAATGATAAAGCAATTATCGCTCGCATAAAACTATACTTAACGATCATAGAAATCGCATCGCTTAAGCCAATAAATAGCAAATAAAAAGATTTGCAAATACAATAGCATACGTAAAACTATCTTGTGCTTGGGGTCATTGATCGCCGTAAAAAGGGGTCATTGCTCCCCAATATTGCTTGAAACTGTGCTAGTAACATAAAAAGCTAAAACGCTTCTTTTTATACATTTATATCACTTGTCGTCGAGAGACCCCGTTAAGGGTGCTACGGAGTTAACTGCTATATCATTGCTCTATCCAGACCGCGTGGTCTCGATGTAGCCGTTGAAAAAATAACCCGTCATTTCAAAATTTCTAAAATCGTTGCTTAATACAAAGCAGTTAATATTTTTTTTTTTAATTTTAATTTCCTGTAAGATTTACGCGATACTATACGCGGGAAGACGCAAGCTACTCCCTATATTTTTACGAAACAGACAGAGTCGCGTATGAACTATGAAGAATAGTTTTAAATAAAAAACGTATTCAAAAACCGAGTACATTTCGTGTCCTTAAAAATAAACCGTTACGTTAATTTACCCTATATATTGGCGCGCAACATGTGTGTCTAACCATCCATACAGTAGATAAGAATCTAAAAATGCTATCCTATTCAATTTGAATAGTCACCATACATTTTTCTTTTAATTTCGAAGCTTAGTAGCAAATGTATTGGCTAATTTATCATCAGAATTACGACCAAAAATCCCAATGAGATAAAAATTTTCATTATCAATTAGTACACAAAGTGTTATAGATACCACAATAATGTTTTTGTCTTTACTTACCTTCTCATTTCTAATTAAAGCAGCATGAAAAAACATTTTCTATTATATTATTACTAATAACTGTTACATCTCATTATAACTAATTACTAATCATTTGTTAATAGGTTGCCACAATTAGGTTCTTCAAAAATATGATTAGTTTTATTTAATTATGTTCATGTATTGAAATTATAATATACTAAAATTTTGATAAAATCTCAATTAATTTAAATACTAAGAGAATAAGACACTTCACATAAACAAATTCCTATCAATATCTAAATTCCATTTCAAATTCTATGAGATAAATGATGAGACCAATGAAATCATACTAAATATATCAAAAGGAAAGATGAATACACAGCTTCTTAAAGTAATAGTAAATCTTATATAAAATTTTATCTTACCTCATTTAACCAGTCCAGTAATATAGCTCTCATTCGGGGCTGCAAATTTGGGTGGTTATCAAACATATTGGGGTTCTTGTTCATTCTGGATCTGGCGTCACACTCACACATGCTTTTCCACACATCAGCTGGGTCTGCCCAGGATAGCCCAGGTAGAGGACATTTCCTCTTAGGAGGCGATGGACATGGAGGTTTATTAGCACTGTAAATGAGGTAAGATGGTTAAAGATGTGTTAAGGAAACATGGTTAAATTTTTGAACTATACACAGGTATGTGGTAGTATGAAATGATTTCATTAAAGTTTCAAATATCATCGAAAATATTGTATATGAAACAACAAGGTATTTATGTGACTTATCTTAAAACTCTCCACTTTATCTAAATGACCAAATGTGTAATAATACTAATATTATCATGGAACTCATAATTATGTCAGGCAATGTTCAAATGTTAGGATCAGTTTAGTTTAGGCAAGAAGTTTCTTGAACTTATTAATGTGTTAATTAGTCAAAAATGTAGCATACCTGGGTCTTTTGTTAGAGTGTGGTGTAGAGTCACCTCTACCTACGTTTTCTAAAGGACTTAGCACACAGTTTGGCAATTCTGGTATACTGGGAGGGCTTAAAAAGCTATCTGGATTATAATCTATATCTGTGTACACACTCCTGGGTTGTTCACTGTTGGTATACCCTTCATCATCACTGGAGCATGATGAGGACTCAACAACCACATTATGGGCCGGTTGTTCATGTAACTCTTCCTCCAGTTTTTGTGGGATTTTCGCTGGAGGCATATTTTCGACCTATAAGGAAATAAGGCATTATACAATATCCTGTAGGTGTTATTTTAAATATGTAATTGTAGTAAACAGATCAAACCTCATCATCGGTGGAATTTCTCTTCCTTTTCAGGTTCAGTCTCTTATCCCCAGTGTCACAGGAGGAACTACAAGCATTTGGAGTTAGTACAACAGTTTCACTAAGGTCAAAATATCACAAGACATAATCAGCTGTACATACCCTGCTTGAGCCATTGTAGAGGATGGTTTTTAAACTAAAAAGACTGCCACTGCATAAAAAAGATACACATTAATGGATTACGATAAGAAAATAAAACATTATTCTTAATATCTAAAAATAATAGGTCAAAAATTACCGCATGTCATGATCAAATTATAAATAGGGTTATGTCAGTTGACAACTGCAGTAATTAATATTTTATCTAATATTAAGAAAGTACACTATAAAACACATTCAAAAGATCCACTGTTCGTCTAAAGGCTTGTAAAAATAATCACAAAAAGAATGGCTCTAGGTAGGTGTTCCGAAAGCGTGCCCCCTGCAGATTGGCGGGAGAAAAATTTTCAAGAGTCGTTTTTATACACATTTACGCACGAAATTTAATCATTGTTGTGTTTTATAATCACTACAGTTCCTAAAGTTTAATATTTGATCACTAAAATGTAAAATTTCATGAATCAGCTGGCGTTAAAAATGCCACGAATCCGTCACAATCGCGCGCGAAATCCTCCCGTCAGCGCCATTAGACACGTAGCTAGCTTGGCTTTCTGTGTCCGTCCACTTATGGAAATTGATAAAAATAGAATGTGCACCACTTTATCTGGTCGCTAATATACCCATTAGTAATTCAATCTGGCTAAACAATGTGTAATTACTAAAAAAATTGTGTAAACGTAGCGAGCATAATTGGCTTCACATAATGCCCGCCTAAGATGTATAACCTAATTATACATTAAACACAAGTGATCATGATACATTTAATGTTTTAAATGATAAACAAACCAATTAAGAGTAAAGATAATGTATAAAAACATACCTGGTCATTCACAAATTCCATAAAAATCCGTATACTAAAATTTCCTTGTACACTACTGTAGATGCTTGGAATTAGATCACAAATACACAAGATTTTAAAGGTTTTATGAACACTATACCCAAGGTAACACTTATAGTTTGTAAAAATATTACATATAAGATAATTTATAGAACATTAAACCTATTTTTAAACTTTCCACGGATCGATAACGCCCGGCTTTCCGCGCGAAAATGTCGCGGTAAAACTTTCGTCTAGTACAAGGTAACCGTTAGCCAACTTCATGTTTGTTTCTTCTGAAAACCTTATGTCAAAAACATTGACGTTCCGTTTTTCGTAATTCATTTATTAGAAAAAATAATTTGAAAAGATTTTTACCTTTTGTAATAATGCTTTAAGCTACATAAAATATTTATGTTTAAACAAGATTTTATTAAAAAATTAAAAATTGAATAAAATTCATTGCTTATAATAAGTTTTTAAAGTGATGTATCGGGTTAGGCTAAAGTAAGAACATTAAATTTCCAATATTTGTTTGTTTTCCTATTACAATAGTTTTTTAATAAAAATAAAAACACAATAATGAAAATTTTACAACAAAATCTATAAATATATAATTATTATTACGTATAATGAAAAAAAGTTTAACAACCAAATATTGCTTTCTGATTAGTCGAAATCCGCGGTTGGTACTCTAGTTGAGTGCCTAATTATAGTTTATTTGTTATTAATGTTGGCACTCAAACTTCAACTAACTTCACGTCAATGCACAGCTGTACACCAGCTGATAGAAAATCAAGCTTTGAAAAGTCGATACTGAAGCGAAATATTTTACTGTCATACAATATATAGGCTTGCTTTATTATAAGTTGTAGGGTTACTTTTCATAGGCAAACTATAGCTTCTTTTTACTTTTCAAAAATGGCTTCAAATAATTTAGCCGTCAAACTTTGCGGTGTTCTGCAAACACAAAGTGACGAAGGTAAGGTATTGTTTTTCAATACCATTTCTAAATATTGTTCAACACAGTTATATATCTTATATTGTACTAAAATTTCAGAAGTAACAGCACGCGAATGGCGACTAGTGGGCCAAGAACAGGATGGCTCACAAATATTGACATGGTTATCGACGCGTCAAAATCAAGAGATCTTAAACATAGGCGTATACACAAATAAAACAAAAGCTTTAAAGATTTTGTACACTTTCGAAGAGAAATTAAATATTATACAAGCATCTGTGAATTCATCGCATAGTTTGGTTGTGTATGTGGTAAAAGTCCTCCCTATAGATTCAAGTGAAGAGGCAGTATATCATCCGTATTTGGTTGCTATTCTGCCAGATAAGATCTCTGAGCCAGAAGAGATAGAAGGCTCATCAACTAAACAGATAATGGTTCAATATGTGTATGGAAAAAGTAATAAGTACAGTCCAGGTATACGGAATGATAGATTTGTCCTCTTTAAGCATCTAGAATGTAAGTTTTAACTTTAATTATATGTTTGAATGAAATCTGCGTTAGATTAAAATCTTCTAAAACTTAGAAAATCGTAAAAAATATTCCTCGCCTGTTACAGGTATCAAAATATATAGAACACCAATGTTTTTAAATGAGTGTGATGATGGCACAGAGAAATGGGGATTTGATGGTATCTATCCGGAACCAGAGACAATTGTCAATGTTTTTTCCTGGGCCCAATGGGATTGTGTTAACCAAGTAGGTTTTACAGTCATTATAAATATGTTCATACAAATATTTTTACATAGATTGTAAATATAACATGACAGATAATAAACAGAAATATCTGCACAAATAATCTGTGGTATTGTAAAAAATGAGTTTTTTATAGTTTCATTAAAAATTATTAGTTATTATTGTTATGTTGACAAACTTCATTGCACTTGGCCCCTTTACTACTTGTTAAATTAAGTCCTTAAATCCTTATCATCTGAAGTAGATGAAATTAAGATTGAAATAAGTCATGTTTGTTTTTGTCTATGAGACAATAACAATAACATTGGCAAGATATCCTGGATTTTCTATTACAGAGCTGAATTCAGCTCAGTGCCACAAATTGTCGAATTATGCCGAAGCTAATAGAAATGTGTTAAATTATTTTTCAAATCCACAAGTAGAGTGCGCCAAGTCGCAAGTAGAGTTGCTGTAAATGAAACATTCAGCGTCAGGCATTCCTGTAACAGAAAGCGCTTTTCTGCTGTAATAGATAAACGAGGTTTATGTACATACTCTTTGACAGTTGTATATCTTTTTTTAAGGTGCTATTCTATATTCACTATCGAGCTGCCACTCAGAGCTTTGCTGAGGATGAAGAAGTGAAGTCTCCAACTGAATTAACTCCGACATTATCTGCACTACAATTTCATGCTGATTTGCCTCATGAGACTGTTGTAAGTGTTTTATTATAACTAGCTGTTGCCCGCGACTCTGTCCGAGTAGATTTTCATTCGGGTAAACTTTGACCCCCCCTTCACCCCTTATAACCCTTTTTTTCCAGTTTAAAAGTAGCCTATGTTTTAACTCAGGCTCTAGACTATCTGTGTACCAAATTTCATTACAATCGGTTCATCGGTTTGGCCGTGAAAGCGTAAAATTATAAAAAGTTTCAACCCCTCGCGCAACCTTTTAAGGGTTGATTTAAAAAAAAAGCAGCCTATGCTCTTCCCCAGACTTTAGACTGTCTTTGTACCAATCGTTTCGTTCAAACCGGTGCAGTTGTTTTAGCGTATGGAAAGACAGACAGACTGTCAGAGTTATTTTCGCATACATAATATTAGTAAGGATTATTCTGTAAACAGGAAATTTGTTCATGAGACATTAAGTGAAGGCATTTTAGTCTTTAGTTTTTAGAACATGTTATTTACTGTTTGTTTGCTTGAATCCCATAAATTATCATTCTATTTTGTCATTAGCCAATTAGCTAATTAGGGAACAGTGTACCTATAATGCATATAAATAAACCCTTAAATTAATAAAACAAACCACTCACGACCAACCAAATACAATTAATAAAATGTAACCGATTTTTAACGCTACAACGTTTGCTCACGAGATTGTATAAAATTTAAAATGTATTGTACCTATTTACGATATTCTAATTCAACAACGTAGATGAATACATCTAAATTCTTTTGGTAGACGAGATGAGTAGACTAGACAGGTCGGTCACGACGCGTGAAAAATGATGCGATACAGATAATAAATGTCTATTTTCAAATTTAGAAACATCAATGTATAATGTGGAATTTTTTTATCTAGATGCGTTAGGAATGGTTCCGATCTAAACATTTAAGTTTTACGTAACATATACAGTTCTCTAAAAGTATTTGCTAATAATTAGGATAAAGGACGTATTATATGCCCTGTGAGCCTTAAGAAAACACTCATAAATCAAATAGTTTGTTTTATTATTAGTTATGATATATTTTTCAATTATAGCCGACAAAAACGAAGAACCGAAAATTTTATTATAATTAAGAATATTCGTCAACCGAATATCTCATAATTTTCTAGCTAGATAGGTTACAAATATTTTTGGCCACCGTAAACTATGCATACTTTATTATTTTTCAATTCTAAAGATGATATTCAAAAATAGTCACGTCACACCTATGATAATATTGATTCAAACCTGCTGACATCATTAGTATGAATACGGTTGTGAAGGTCAATTAAGTCAAGACTCAACGATTGGGAAAAAAAAACTGAAATCTATATTATATACCGCATATTGTTTACCCTTGCTAATTTTTGGACGACGCTCTGATATATGGTGACAGTTAGATTATGGACTGGTGATGAGTTCACCTGCGCTGTAGGTATTGACCTCGCGATATATTATACGGTTTCCACAATGAAATGTATGATAATAAAATTCTGAGAGGGAAATTTGGGAAATAACATGTTCCATATGATAACTAGTTTGTAAGTACTCTTTGTGGGTATTTTTAGATGGATTTTCCTTTTCTTAGAAAAATTAAACATTAATAAAGACATACTACAGTAAAAGAGTGATAGAGCCAATGAGCCTATGAAGACAATAGTTGCCATTAGTTTAATATTGTTATAGATCATCAGACTATATGATCTATGTAGGAAAAGAACCTTGGAAACATTCGATATTTCCATGTTGATTCTGCTCTTTTTATCAATTTCGTTATGTAATCCTCGTTTTATAAATTTAATTGGATCACAGTCACTATTATTATATAACCCAAAGAAAATTTCGCGCAAACCAAAAACTAGAGAGAGTAGCCGGGTTTAATCCGAATAACTTTAATTTCTCAAATCTCGATGTTCCACGGCTGCACTATAATAGCTATTTTATACAATACAAGCTGTATATTACGGTTTCATTTTTGTATTTAAACCTGGATGGATCCTCGTGGGACGAAAAAAAATTTTTTTTTTAAGTTGATCAAGAAACTATTTTTCAAAAACCAAATTAATGAAACATGTATAACTAACTAAGATAATTGAAATTAAATATAATTTTCCTGTCGACCTGAGCATTACCTTATAGCGAGGTAATGTCTACCATCTAAGCATGTCACATTTCTTCTACCTAGCTGAACATTCCTCTAAGCCTGCCACACATGTCGGGAGCGCACGGCGCCGCGTCCGCGTGTGGCTCGTACGAGGACGATCCCGTGCCATTACGTGTGCACGACTGCAGTCTGGATCTGTACATCATGTGCGATCAGCGCGGCTTGCTATGCGTCTGCCATCATTACCTTTATAAGGTGAGTTTATATGTACAGATGAAGATGGAGATGGGTAATGAATGGCTTACAATAACATGCGCGCACGTTATCCCCTATAAGTGGGTAGTCGTCTTCCAATTTCAATAAAGTCGGTGTTGGAACTATGGTGTTAAAAGGTATCTAAAAGACTATACTCGTATAGCCATATCCCGAGACCCGAAATTCAGTTCCGTCACTTGAAAAGTACCAGGTAGAGTAGAGAAAGAGTCGAAGTAACTTTAACTTTTATTGTATGTATTATTAGTTGGTTTTGGTCCAGTTGTTCTACTTTGATGCCCCAATGTTTTGCAGCCGCTAGACGATTCAACAACGTCCTTAGTCCTGGATGATGTTGAGTTGAAGGATTCAGGAGTGCATTTCGCATACTCGGTAACGTTGCTACACCACGGATGTGTGGTCCACAACGTGGTACCTGACTTGCCCTGGTCATTGGCTAAGTCGTTGCGGCCATCTTATACTTTATATGCTGGTAAGTACTCTTTAGTATTAAATATTAAACTTACTTGGCTATATAAAAAACTTAGATGGTCGAAGTGCTGCAACTAGTTCTCTTTAGTATTTTTTTGGACAAAAGATTAAGATGTATTATATTTTACATTTTATTCACAGAAAACCACCTCCTCGTCCACATTCCAATGCTGTTCACTCATCTCATAGACATTAGCCCTTACCACGAGCCGTGTTGCCATATCGTAATGCCAATAGACAACAGCGAGAGTGGGCCCAGTCTAGCGCCACTCGTAGGCTGGGGGTTCCACACTATGGTGGATCTTAATACCCTAGACGTGGTCACTATGAATGTCTCGGAGAAGGATCTGGCAGCGACATTCAAAGGTGACACTGTGGTCGAGAATCGACTTGGAGTAATACATTATTTGGTTCATCACGAGGGCAATATGGATTTAGCTGAAGATGTAAGTGTTTAGAAGACCATAATATTTGATATAGTGATAAATATAAATTTTAAAATATTTATTACGACAAATATTTGTAAAAGCGTTTCGAATTCGTTTATGTTTTTTAAGATGGACATAACAGTAAAAATAGATTTTATTACATGTTTATAATCGTAATATAAAAGTAATTAATAAATTTGTCCTATTGTTACCAGCTCATTTCGTGGCTCTGTTTGAATCAAAATGATGGCTTGGGCGGACTGCAAAAAGTGATGCAGGAGTATTTAGTGGGCACTACATATGCGGTGACGCGGCGTTCCCTGCCCGCCTCAGCTCTGAGCCTCATGAACTGGCTACCTTTCACTGTGCACTTGAAGTTCGCGGACGTGAGGGTAAGTGACTTAGGAACTTTAAATTAGGTAGGGAGGTACCTTCCCTTTATGTTATGGTTGCTTACCATAAGATAAGCAAGACTACTTCAGGATATGATTACTTAAGGGCGGTGTTAGCCACTTTTCATCAGACAGTCCAGTCTACTTATTTGTAAAAAAATCGATACAGATCATTTGAAGCTGTTTTTTTACACTCGCTTTGGACATGCAAGGCGTTTGTGATTCTTCTTCTAGGTACTTCTTAGATCTGTTTTTTTTCTTCCACCTCCAGTTTTATCGGAGACAGTTTTTACTACTTGAATCTTTCATTCCAGTTTTATTTCTTTTCTTATTCCACTAAAATGTCTTGGGTCATTCTATTACACTTTTCGTACGTTTTCTTAACTCTTAGATCTGTTTCGTTATTTTATTGAGATGACTCTTAATCATTTCTGATAAACTGTTTAGAGATCTACTGATCAGCTAGTCTTGTTAGGGCTTCTAAGAATAATTAAATCAATTCTTTCCTTCTAGGCTGGTTCAGTGACAGTGTCAGTAAGCCAAGCAGCACTATGGCGCAGTGCTGTAGCGGCAGTGGTTCTCTCTCCCAGACAGAGAGTGAGTCAGTTCGCGGAAGACGCGTGGACCAGGCTGTGGGCGGCGTTGTGTGCTCTAGCGACACCCAGGGAGAGGTTGCAGCCCGCTGGGGTGATGGAGCGCTTGAAAGTTAGCCTGCATTGCTATCAGGTAAGGTCGAAGAGTATTTTAAAATCGTTCTTAAACTCATTTTGAAATATCTATTATCTGAAATATCTATCATAAAAAAATACAATAAAAAAAGTTATTTCCCACGAAATTAAACATTATTCATCATAGGCATCAGAAATTAAATCTTACTAATTAAAATTAGAAAATTACACGGCAATAGTGGAGTACTCGTTATTTTGAGTTACCTGGAAGAAAATGTTAGGTTTTTATTATTTTTGTGATTTTTTGCCTGTTCTATGTGAATGTTTAATTTTCGAATCCTAATACTCTTATTTAAAAAACTAGAACAAGCCCAGATTATCTGTCCTTGTTATAGTTTCTACCATAATTTTGTACGTAATAATAATCTATGTTTATTATTCGCTATCCCCGCAGCCCGAAGCCCTCTCCCGCTGCAGCACGCCGATGTCGCCAACAGCGGCGCCGCTCCCCCCGCGCCGGCCCTCGCTCGTCGCACAAGACATCTTCCCTTTCGTAGAACTCGATGTCTGCACCGCCAGCAAGCAGGAGCACATTATAGCCGCGGTGAGTTTACCCATAGCCTGAAGCTCTTAGTAGGTCCTACTGTTTCATTATCGACATTTTTTCCCAGCGCTTTTTGACAGGTAACGCCAGCAACGAAGAGCGAACTGTACTACCAGTTTAGAGTATTGGATTGTCAGCTATCCAAAATGCCGCACCTACGATCGTAGACTTTCGTAGATACATAAAAAAACAGTTTTGATTTTTTGGATCGTGGAATGTAAAAATGCTTGGTTTAAGAGAATGTTGTGGGTTGAGAGAATGTTTGAGTGCGGATTTAGAAAACCATTCTATTTTTATACAGAACTTACTAGCGGGCGTTTTAGACACTGACTGAAAGGCGTCGGCCACGCTTTTTGCTACATGTCACTTCGAGTATCAAAGTACCGTTTTAATCATAAATCTAATTTGAATTTCGATCTTTCCGGGCTGGACGTAATTTTTTTGTGAGCGTTACGGTTCCCTTTT
>DWAJ01005718.1:0-11186 GCA_018238005.1 Eurema mandarina | reverse complement strand
TCTACACCATACTTTATATCAATAAATGTAAAAGATAATCATAATCAAAATGGGAATCAAATGAAAAGGCGACACGGCTTGTGTCGCCTATTCATATTAAGTATTCCTCCTACTAAGTACTTAAAACGTAATAAGTTCTTATAATCCATTTTTAAAATTATAAATAGGAAAGTGTGTCTGTTTGTCTTTCTTTCACGGCAAAACGGCTGGACCGATTTAGTTGAAATTTTGTATGTACATACAATGTGATACCCTGGATTTTAATCCATATGTTTTATATGTACATATATGTTTTAATATAGGATGCTTTTTATCCCGGTTTTGCCCCGGGAACGGGAACCTATATTCTAATAAAGAAATCATTGTATGAAAAAAAAATAGAAGTCTTTAGAGTTGGGATTCGAACATTAAACGTTGAATGAAAAAAAAATCTTATTTCAGTAACAAAAATCAAAATAAAAATTGTAATTATATATTCTAAAATGAAAAATATAAAAATAGAAAAGAAAAATAAACTATATGGAGTTGGGATTTGAACCGCGAACCAAAATATCGATTTCGTACTTCATAGTCTAACGCATTAACCACTGGTCTATTGACGAATACATATCAATAACGAATTTATTGTACTGTAACCGCCATTTAAAGCGTTGGTATTTCTATACCGGTTTCTTTGATTCTTTTATATGGAGTGGTTAAAAATAATTACTTGTTTAATTAGGGATGACTGAGAGTGTTATAAACGTAAGAGTAAACAAATATAATCGGAGCGCTTCGAACTGCTAAGCTGTCGGGTGTTATACGTGTTATTGTGAATCAACTATAAAGACATATGACTATATAGACATATGCTGTCCTCGGATGTTTTTTATATAATTTTTAGGAGAATATTTCCGTCATACATGATTTATGTGTAACATTAACAATTAAGGTAGCACACGCAACGGAAGCTTAAGAAATTTAGTTACTTCTCCCGATTTCCCTTCACTGCTCCGCTCCTATTGGTTGTAGCGTAATGAAAAGTATACTTTAACCTGCTCAGGAGTATGAAGAATAATTGTACCAAGTTTCGTTAAAATCCGTCCAGTAGTTTTAGTTTCTATAACGGTTATACAAACAGACAGACAAAAATTTTACTAATTGCATTTTTGTCATCAGTATCGAACCCTAATCACCCCCCCATAGTTATTTTGGAAATATATCTAATGTACAGAATTGACCTCTCTACAGATTTATTATAAGTATAGATAAATAATTAATTTAAATTTATGAATTTATCATATTAGTTAAATATTTATCATCTTTAAATTTTTGGGCATTAGACATATTTTAACACAAGAAATAAGCATATTGATAACCCGTATGGTTAATAAAATACTCATTTTTTAAAATTACGCCTTAGACATAGCGTCAGCGGCAGCTGAGCTTGATGGTTTCAAAAACCTTCGAGTTTTACTGGTTGGGAATTCGACATAACCTACAGTCCTGGTTTGGAAGCTGGTTTGGATGAGCGTTTCTCCACGTAAGAAAAAAATAGCGCCTTTAATAACTGTATTGAAGATTAGGTATCAAAATAATAAATTTGAATTATAAATCACTTCAGAATCCCATCGTGTGCCTCTATAATCTTCAACCTTGCCGCTCCATCATGTTATAACTTATAATCCTAATTATAAATTTATATAAATGTTTCAAAAAACCTAAGAGCAAATTTTGTTTTTGATACTTTTTGCCGGATTATGATTTAAGGCGTTATGAAACCCTTTTAATATTTTTACTCTTTAAACGTTAGCCAAAAATACTTCGTTTATTACTAACCCTGCCGGTCCTAAATAAATAAATATTAAAAGTAAATTCATTTCAATTCTATTAGGGTTCAAGAGTGTACCGAGAACTAGTTTAATATTGCGATTTCTGAAAGATAAACTGTTCAAAGGGTTTAATTTTTTATCAAACATAAGTAAATATTTTACTATGTTCAAAATTGAAAAGACTGTGTAATACAATAACTGAATAAATAAATGTCCTAAAAAATTAATAAATAATATAGACGAATGTTTAATAATATTTAAAATTTGATATTCATATCCGGTGAGACCTGATTTTTGATATGGTCAAAGCTTTTTTTATAGTATGGCCGCATGGCCTTAATTCCTTTTTACCGGGCAAAAACCCCATTGCGGATACCCCACGAACGCTGTTATTTTGAACGCATGAACGCTGTTACACGTATTTCATGTCAAACTATAGACAAAATATCTCCGATGTTTCTCGATCCACCTTGCGACGGGCTTACGACATTAAAAGCAATTTTCCTCGAGCTCGCCGGTGTTAGCCACAACCCTGAAGCCCCTCCAAAGGAGTGGGACAGCAGGACATCCAACCTGCCTCTTTCGACGTCGTTTTCCCCTCTAACACCCAGGCAAACAGTTTGGGCATTAAGGCACCTATAATATTTAGTAAAGAAGTATAGGTTTTATCTTTATTTATAAACGTCTCAGTTAACGTAGGAGCTGAGCTCTATTGCCAGAATTGATTACGTTTCCATTGGCGCAGTCTAGTTAATATAAGGTGGACTAGATAAGATGTCTTGTATTGTCTGCATGAAATACTCTAATACCCATTTAGGATTACATTGAACGATCACAAAGCGTCCTTATTGAATGGCATTCTATGAAGCGTAAATTGAGCCTACCACGGAAATACAATAGGCACCGGTCTTGATCACGGTCTAGAGATTTACAAGAGCCTATAATTTTCGCCATTGCATAGGCTTCTATATATGCATTTATTATTTTATGAATTAAGCTTCAACTCTTAATTTATTTTTAAAATGCATTTAGTAATACATTATGGTGCATTTTTTAATATTTTCGTTGCTACTAACAAGTAATAAAACAAAAATACATTCATACGAAATAATAAATGGAGATAGCTAAATTCAACTAACCAGTTATCTTATTTTTCTCATACTTATTAATATTTTGTAATAATTCTAAATATATTAGTTTTATTGTAATCAATCGAAGGATGGCAATGATTTGGATAAGATTTACAACAGTGCCAGAGTTACAATTCCTCGTAATCTGTTTCTTTCACGAATCACTAATTAAATTGAACTAGTATTGGTATAAAAATTATTCACATGAAGATAACATGCATAATTTTTTCAATGATAATGGTCTAGCTTAAATTGTGCTTGCAGGTAAACAAAGCATACCAACATATTATATTTATATTTGCCCAATACACTGTTTGTGAATTCAAAGCGATCTGATTACTAAATTGATATAGAGCTAAGAGGAATCGTAATTAATGATTCTGGTGTAACAGAGCTAGTTAGAATTTCAATTGTGGAAATTAGTCTAAACTGTAAACATTTCACTTGCATTGTTTTAATAATCATATCTCAGCTAGTAATCTTGATAGCTTAATATGTAAAATTTATGTTATTATATGCAATATAATAAGCTTTTCTAAATTAAATTGTATGAACGTTGGTGTTAATTTCGGTCGGATTATTTATGGATAAAATAAAACATATTGCCATATGTTGAGAATATCTTACACATTTCTAACATTCATTCATTTTCACATAAAACACAAATAACTTTAAGTAAAATGTCAGAGCCGTAGGTGAATAAAGTCAAATAAAATCAACCTGAGGACTACTTCTTTTAATGGCTGTTTTTTGTATGTTTACCATTCAAAAACATTATTTATTAATACAAAAACGTCAGTTAATGAGTTAAAAATATTTAAAAATTCAATCAATAATTACGTAACATCCCAAATAACAATCATCAAATAATTTATAAAAATCCATCGATGTAACAAAGGCATTTACAATTTATTGTGTTATAAGTACTAATCACTGGGGAATGGGTATGGAAAACAAATATTCATTATTATAGGATACAGAATGACCTTAATAAAACAAGGTTTAGTGTCCTAATAAAACCCATTTGAATGGCGATCGTTGGCATGACAATAATTGTGTTATTTAGGGAAACGTTCGATTCTTTTAAATGGACAATTACCAAGACCTAAATAAGCGTTATGTGTGGCCATTTGTATTTACGTATTATCAGTTTTATTACAAATGGATCGATCACTGACTATTATTCAGATCCTGATTATGATTATATTTAATATTCATGTAACAGCCATTAAAATATACACATTTATATTACTTTATGCTTGTAGACGTTTGAGAGGTTATTATATCTGTCGAAAAATCGGAGGCCTCCCCGTTTACCTTTTTACATAGCCTTTGAGTATATATTTCATTCATGCATATATATAGCAGTTGATAAAATAGCTAAGCAGTGTCGGGCCACATAAACTGGGTAAATAAGAAAAATATTTAGTTTACTCGAGTCATCTTACTTGTATATTTACAAGTTCCCTATTGGGAATAAAATGTATGAATATACTTGTTACATTTGATAGTTTTGCAGCAGTATAAAAATAATACATATAAAAAATAACTCAATCTTTCGTTATATAAAATTTGTACTTTATAAACTATACCTAAATAATAATGTACTATTATAAAGGTTAAATATGGTTATATAAACAGCAAACCACTAGTTACTTTTCTGTAAAGAATTTCGGCCATTCCGCGACTGTCCGCTTGCGAAGCTAACGATTCCTTATTCTCGACGTATATTAAACTAGGATCTTCTTAAAATCACTATGACCTAGATTTATAAATATACTCTCGCTTACTCACGATTTTTCACAATAAAATCATATTTCACAATAATTCATTCTCATAAATATCTCACTATCATAATTACTTGTGTATTTAATTTATGTGTATTTTAAAAAGTGTAGCAACTACCCAGAATTTTCCTTATACCGTGTACCTAGTTATTTAATTTTGTCACTCACGGTTTTTCCCCTCTGCTTTATTTACAAAAGATTTATATTTAATACATAGATATATGAAAAGGGAAACCTTATCGTGCAATTCTATTCCTTTGTTAATTTAACACAATGTTTTTATTATTTCTGTAACCATATAAGTACAAGTTCAATCTACAAATAAATTTTTACCTCAAATCTACAATTTATTTATTTAAATACATTAGCATTTTTGGAACGTTATGTAATATTACCCTTTTTGGTGAACAAGGCTAAAATCACTAACAGTGCGATATGCTTAGCACGCAATATTAACATCGACCCCGTTAAATCGTTTGATAAGTTTTTTCCGCTTACTCATACTGTGAGGTAAACAGGTTCTTGGCCAAGCCATTTGAGAATTCATACAAATCAGTCGGCCGGCATACGCGAACAAGCTCACACATTGCTACGTAATCAATAAATCACATCAAAATGAGAACTGCGTCGATTTTATTCATCGTCCTTGCGTCGTGTGTTTGCGCAAGCTATTGTAAAGATCTCATAGTGGGAACGAGCTTCAATCATAGGCTGATATGGCAGGAAAAGGCCGAATACAATGCCATACCACTTAAGAAGAGGGTCAAGGAGGTGTTCTACTCAGACCCAGGACAACAAATTATTAAGGTAAAGATTTGTAACTGACCTTTGATATAGAAGAATTTAAAAACAAAAAAGGCCTTATGTTGAAATCAATAAAACTCGATCACAAATGTAAACTTAACTAAAAAAACGTACAATAAAACATAAATAACATTCGATAAAAAATTGAACCAAATAATAAAATTGGTCAAGTGTTTATCGCGTAACGTATAAAATAGGGTACCTAATGGATTTCGAGGTCAGCTTCTTAGAAAAAAATATGTAGCATATCATGTAATCTATATTTCTATATTCATAAGTACAAAAAGTAAACTAGTTATAGCTAGTTACAAAAGACGAGATGAATTTGATAGATTTTTTACAACGTTTTAACTTAATAATATATTTATAAAAATATTATACATACAGACGTATTAAGAACCTCCTCCTTTTTTGAAATCGGTTAAAAATTAAATTTGACATCGAGTACACGTGCTCAACAAAATAAGAAATGTTTAACATAAGTATATTTTAAAGTACCTGTACGCAATTTTGAGGTAATAATAGGTACTTACTCTTAATAATTAATCAAGATGGTTTTAAATTCGCAAATGCAAGCAAAATTTGGCCAATTGCCATAAATTCAAATTTCTATTTAAGAAATTCCTTCTAAAACAATGAATTGGTTTTATAAAATATATAATTAATTCTGTATTCGTTCTTTATGTAATTATTTTACAAAGTAAAAGATCTTTTTCATAATTTCTTATTTTGTACCTTTTACTTTAAAAGAGCAACTAACAAAGTTTCTTGACGGTTCTTCACTGTAGAAACTGCTTTCCGAACCGGCGCGGTGGTGCATAATTGTTTTGTAATACGTAGGTACTTCAAAGATTCAAACAAAAGTAAATATTTATAACCTCATTAAATAAATATATATTTTGATACGATTTCATTATATAATATGTACGAAGTAAAGTGCTCCTGTTAAATACTATTTACAGTAGGTATTGTTGTATATAACGTAAATTACAGTGCCTTGTTTTAATTACTTATTATTATCCGACGTATTCTATACACAATAATCATTCATTCATTTATTTATAAATAACAATGATTAATAAGCCTTGAAGTTCCAATGAGTGTATAGAATTCTTAACCATTTAATATGGTAGTATCTGTGCGTAGCATACAAATATAATTCTATACTAGCTGTAACTACATACACCGTATTTTGATATTTCATAGCAAATCGCCTATTCGGAGAGATGAATCTGAAAAAAAATCGATACAACCGTTCTAGTATTACTAAACTGACTTTGGTTTCATATTACTTATAATCAAACGTACAAGGTTTTATATTTGACAGTAATGGTGTAAGTTCGTACAAAACTTTCATCTTCTCTTTTCCTCTTTTTAACACTTTTTATGGCAAAAGTGTTCTATAGGTTCCCCAAAGTTCCAAACTAAATTTGTTACGAATATTACCAAAATACCTAAAATAAACGTGAATATAGTCTAAAGATAAGATTAGAATTAACTTTTCATATACATATATATTTTACGTGGTAAGAATCTAATTGAAAATAAACGAAATCATATTTCGTACTTAAAATTTTGATTCTTTACCTAATATTTATCTGAATAAGGAACATAACAGACGAACTTCACATATTAATAATTATTTTAATACATCGTTCATTTTCGCTACGTGATACAATCTGACAATTATACCGAAATATAGGGAATTCAACCCATCACTGATGAAGTAGATTTTACCTGTATCGTTAATAACGCTGGGTGCATTAGGCATTTATTATTTTTATAAAACAAAATTTTAAATTTGTTAGTAATAAAGTACATTAAAACAATTATGAAAACAAAACAATGGTATATTATAATCAATTACGGTCTTTTTATTCGATATCGGATATTAATGATTTTTTCATCCACCCGGTCTTTCTGACACATGCGTCGCCAATGGTGAGTTAATACATTTTATTGATATTTGCTTCGTACTTATCGTTTGACCCATATTTTGTAATGGGCTATCAAAACGGATCACAGAAATTGATGATTTTCATTTAAAACTATTTACATGACTACATTAAAATTAAGTATTTGCAGATTGTATATGAATCTCATTCAAATTAGCTTTTTTGAAGTTTCGACTCCAATGAAAATATATTTTTTATTTTTTATTTTATTACACTTCGTTAACATACATTAGGTACAGATATTTAATACAGTAAGAAAATAATGTTAACTGGCGGCCTTATCACTACTCAGTGATCTCTTCCAGGCAACCACTGAAAAAAAAAACAAAAAAGAAGAAAAGAAAGAGATTAAAATACTTATGTTACTACTGTGAAATGCAACAAATTCCATAGTTATATAATACATATACACGTACAAACTATACAAATATACTATAATATGATATATATATTCATATATATACATACATACACATACATACACACACATAAAACATACAAAACAACCGAAAGATAGATTACATAGCACTAAACATTATAATAATTAAATAATAATAATAATATACAAACTACATAAACTACTCAGTGTCAAAAGCAATTGAAAGATAGTGCTGATGAAGAAGATTTTTAAAAGAAGAGAAAGTAGAAGCTTTTCTTATATTTAAAGGTAAGGAGTTCCAAAGATTTACAGCAGAAACAGTGAAAGATTTGTTATAAAATTTTGTTTTGTGAGGAGGAACGCATAAAACAGATCGCTCGGAGGAACGGAACGAATAGTCTTCACAGGCTACTATATGACTCAAAGACTCAAGAAACAAAGTAAGGGACAACTTTAATGAAATCCAATCTGAGCTTTCACGAAGCAAACAATATTGTATCAAGTTGTAACCCGATGCACGAGTATTGTCCGATTGATTGATTGATCGTGAAGCCGAGATAACGCGACACCAACACCTTAATTTTTTGTCCCTATAAAACTTTTTTTAATCTTATTTGATTTTTGAAGGCGGTTATTAAAAGTTTTTGTTTAAGCGATGGAGGTTTGCTTGATGGTAAACAAACTCCTTGGTCAATTAAAAGTTGCAAAACTAAATTATGCTAACTTATGACTGCGTTGTTCGCTTAAAAGGAATAAGAAAAGGATTTGTAACTCAAAGGGTAGTTAAGGAGGAAAAGAAAAAATAGACTACCTTCAACGATATTCAATGACATCTCCGGTAAGATGTCATTACCTAACGCTTGTTTTCTATGGGAGGATGGTATCACACTGGGCGACCCGACCCCATTCGACCTGCTGCTAGGCTTTATCACTTAAAGTATTATTCTATATTTATACTAAATTTGATAATGAGATTAAATCTACAACCGATGTACCATACTTTCACGTATTAATCTATCTCTTGCTGAAAACTAAACGAAGATCAGATAGAGAAAGAAGATAGTAAAAATAACGCAGCAAACCTTTTGATAAATTTTACTTAAAGCGATATCTCGATCAGACCGAGTTAACAGTATCGAAATGTATTCAAAACAGCATACAATTCAGCATAGCAAATAGCCCCGTTGAAATATTTATGTATGTTCGTAGACAATGTGAAAACGAAAGCGTCGTATTACCATAATGTATTCAGTTTGACTTGAACACGTGACGGGTCGAGGTTGGAAAAATAAAAATCTATTGGGTTTCGTTACCGATGGACGTATGGTAATCGGGAGCTGTCCTGAGATTGTTCTCAACAAATCTACAAACAAGTATAGCGTCTGTTACTTAGCTGGGAGGAGGGGGTACCTTTTTTTCTTGAAATATTTCTTGTATATGCTGGTGTATGGTTAGTACTTAGTATGCAAAAGCTCTAAAAAAATCAAGCATTAATTCTATAAGTTATAATTTTTGCTGGAATAATAATTATGTTTATAAGTAAATATATTATGAACTGTGTGCATTATTATGTTTTAAAGATTCGTTTAATTAAATTCAGACACTACTTCACATTATATTATTTGTCTTTTCTGTTTCAGGAAGAAAATTTTGAAGTTATATTAACAGATGAACACTTTTAGTACACACGATGAACATAAGACCTACGATATCGATACGATTATCGCAGCGTCGCACGCTCTAAAGGTATCTAGCGGAGAAATGCTAATTGATCACTTTGCAAGCGCTCCCAGAGGACAAACTTAGCATGCTAATGTCGTTTTTGCATTCCTCGAACCTGGGACTTTGCTATACAAATCTATGTTCTAATTGCACAAAGGTCTTCATATAAATGTTCTATAATTGAAGGTTTATGATTTCAAGTTTATGGATGATTTTAATAGCGACGATTGATGTTTATTAAAATGTAGTACATATATGTAATAGAATAAATTCCTTCGCGTCTGACCGACTGTTCGAGATATAAAAAAGTGTTGTATGAACTTATAAGGGATTTTTACTAAAAGGTAGTCAGTAGAACAGAGAACGAGAGCTGATAGAACAATTTGTTCTGGACAGAAGCGATCAAGTAAACACCTAGCATATGAATAGTGAATACAGACATAAATACTGGTATTTTTTCCAAGAACTAGGTTTTTTCATCAATTTAAATAGTATACTTAGATTTGGAAGAATGCTTTGCCGGTTTTTAAAAAGGGAGAACCTATCCTGCTTTTGTTTGGGAATGAAAGATGGAATAAAGTACGATAGGCAAAAAACATGGTCCTCCCGTGCTCCCATTTACCTTATAAAATGCAATGATGATAACTAATAAGTACATGTTTTACAAAATATCATTACTTGACACCGGTTTTCTGTAGGAGACTAAAGTCTCCTACTCCTAAGGTGGTAAATCACCTTAAAGACAAGTCATATAGAACGAAAAAAATAAAAATCGACATCGTATCGGTATCGTCTCGCATCTATTGAAATGTATCAAAAATAACCACCACTTCGCTCCGTTCCCAAACTAACACGTGTGCTTCAACCCTAAGCCTGCATTACACGTATTTGTAGCATCATTACTTTCAAAGTGGCTACTCCGAGCCATCTGACAAGCAGATTTATATATTTAGAGGATACGTCTGTTTGTATAAAGCTTTCAAGTCGCTTCGTGTTGCTTGTAGGAGTGTGGTTATAGTACTGGGAGGAGATTCTGAGCTATTTGAGTATGGTATAGCGATTAGCTAAGCGGAAGGGTTTTCTGATTGAAAACAAGTGCTTATGTTCGATAATTGTGTACCCAAAGTGTGAGTAAGAATGTACGTTTAATATTTTTATAAATATACTTTAGTACGTAAGATGAAAGGACCAGTTTTGTATAAGATTACCGAAGTTTCATTATAATTCATAAAATTGTTTTGATGTATCGTAACGAATTATATCCTTCATAATAATAGTAAAGAAAATTTTGGAAAATAAAAGTTGTACATTTTTCTTTTTGAATTTTTTTAACAAATGTAACTAAGACATAATTAACAAAATAATAATAATTTGAAATCATAATTTTTAAAACCTAAGTAAAATATACACTAAGTAAATTCCTTCTCTTCGTCTTCTTACCCTTACATAATCTCGATAAGCCTGTCATTAATAAAAATAACCAACTAATGCCGGACTAATGAAACGCAACTTAAAATTAAGTACAACTTAAACCGGTCCGATCTGACAGTTCGCCATACAATTCTGTCAAAATTACGAGTATTAAGGCGTGATTAAAT
>DWAJ01005717.1:0-11187 GCA_018238005.1 Eurema mandarina | reverse complement strand
AGTTTGATTATTTTAATTCTATCTCCTAATAATGAATCATGTTCGTTTAACTAAAAGTATTTCTATTGGTATAAACTTCAATAATGCTTATAGCTTTCTTAATAATCAGCTTAATTAGTCATAAATTATAACTAACTCTAACACGCTCGAGAAAGCGATGTTACGCATTCAAAGTATTTCTCATTTAATATGATTTGAAAACTTTATTTATTTAACTCATAATATATTTAGATAATAATAATAATTTTATATCGATTAATTATGATATTACTAGCTGCTGCCCGCGACCCCGTCCGTGTCCGTGGACTTTCATATAAACTTTCCACCCCATTCCCTCCCTTTTAACCCTTATTTCCGTTTAAAAAGTAGCCTATGTTCTTGGTCAGGCTCTAGAACATCTGTGTACTAAATTTTGTTCTAATCGCTTCAGTCGTTTTAGCGTGATGGAAAGACAGACAGACTTTCTTTCGCTAGAATGGATTTCAACCACTATTACTAAAGAACCTTACATGAATCTACCAAAAAATTCTAGAAACATCTCCCATACCGATTCTCTTTTTTTCGTGGAATATATTGAAAACTATATCACGGCGTTGCTATTATAATAAAATGGGGCAGACAATGAGTAATCGTGTGTTGCCATACTCCGTTCGCGTAAGATTCCCGTCACGTAGTGTTGCCAGGGGAGCCATAAATATTTCCCGAAAATCGCGATCTGTTTTATATGTAAATTTTTATATTTTCCGCCAGATTGCTGTTTGTCGTTCGTTTTATTGTTTTGGAAATAAGCTCAGGTGCGATGCGTTCACGTGTGCATCGATATACAATAAAATAAACTGTTTGTTTGGGCTGTATTATTAGATGCTTTGAAACGAAAAATAAAATGATATTTCCATAAGTAAGCTTCTATATATTCTATAGGTACATATATGCAATATATTGCATTGTCATAAAACCTGCATATGTATGCTAGGTTTATACCTATTGGGTTTATACCCAATCAATCAAATCAAATAGAAGGAGGTAAATAAAATATAAAATTGTAATAGGGCATTATTCTTGTAATATTATTATATTTTTCAAGTAGTAAAAATTATATAGGTAACTCATATTATTATTTAATAATACATTTTACAATCGAATTTTTACCCTTCGCATTAAAGAAAACATTATTCTTTCCTTTCCTGGCTGTCAGATACACGTATATAAGTTGACGGATTGCGTCACGTGACTTATGACAAATGGAGAAAGTTGCCAGTGAAGAAAATTGTGAGCTCGTGTAGCAGGGGAAATTACTGCTCTAATGATGTTTGATTAATAGTGCAGTTGGACTCATTTGAAAGAAAATCTCATTTAGTGCGTCAGCTGACGTTCCTTACATTATTAGGTAATTTATTGTTTGAGTCAGGCTACAAATGGATAATTAATTAATTGTAGACTATAGCAGTTTTCATTGAATTAGAACAGTACATTTCTATATGAGGTATATAATATAAATTTTGATAATGTTTTCATTTGCTTTTATTTTTGTAACCTAAATTCATTTCTTTCGATCCTATGAAACTAGATTAACCAATTTTCTAATTGATTAAGTAGTTTCCAACTTACTTATAAAAAAAATATAAAAAATATAACTAAAACTATTATAAAAAATTATCCTTAATATTATCCTTATAACGCTATCGTACATTTTTGTTTTAAAATTTATGTGAGTTTCGAAAATTGAACCTAAAAACTAATGATGAAGCAATAAACGACAAAGAAGCATCTTCTCTTCTTCACTAAAATGCAAAATTAAAATACCAAATACTCTTACAAAACTCATAAAAATTCCATACATTACTCTTTTCAGGACAACAGTTGACCATAAAATAGAAACAAAAGGGTCATTCGGCACATGATGTAAAGAATTAAAGTATTTCGTGTAGGCAATTTGGCGGCTACCCACGTAAGTGAATCCGGCTCGAAGGCCCATGGGATGGGAATCGTGAGCGACATACTAAGGAGAGAGGACTATTGCTTTGCGATCAATCCTTGAGGATATCAAATGCATTTGTCGTTTATAGCCAGACTGGGTCTATTATAATATAGCTTTCGGTTTGAGATTGGACGTGGTTTATTCGAAACTATTGCATCTGAATGTTGAACAGTTATCTACGATTGTGTGACCCATTTCTTTCCAAGTCTTGGTTGAAGAAACAAAGCCTTATAAACCTTACTGATATTAATACTTCATCTTTCATCTGTGTGTGGGTTAGGTTTAATGGTTTTGCTACAAACATAAATGTTTAGCGGAAAATGTGTGAAATTAGTCTCGAGCTAAAGCATGTATTTAAGTACATGAACATGGGAGTACTGGGCGTTTCAGACATTAAATTACGTACTGCAAATGTATACTCAATTATCGGCCTTATCGTAGTCTTTATAAAGGACAAATTTCCACGAACCACTAATTAATAGATTATCAAGATCCTTGCACATCTATGACTTGCTGAAAATTTTGATTATGAGTTACCAAGACCTTTATTTGCATATAATGGAAATGGTGCTTTAATCAATCAATTTTCAACCTTAACGTTGGTTGATAAATTTCAAAATTCTGGATCAACCTCGATGGTTGATTAATATGTATTGAATAAGAAAAAAAGTTGTGTGAAGATATATTGTGGAAAGTTGGTGGATGTGGACATTTTGTAAAGCGAAGTCGGCAGGATGGTTCCAAGATGGGCTGGTCTGATTGCTGTGGTGCTAGTTGTCAATATGAACCACGTGAGCGGGTTGGCAGAAGTCATGAGTCATGTGACAGCACATTTTGGGAAGTCGTTGGAGGAGTGTCGGGAAGAGGTACGATAACATATTGATATATTACTTATAATAATTAACTTATGTTGAAAAAATATAATTATATGATAAGTGCAATAACTTGTACTAAAAATAACAGAAATTTATAAAGTTAGTTACATATTGTTTTTATATTCGTATACAAATATACATTGAAAACACTCTCTTGTTCAGTCCGGTCTGACACCAGAGATCCTGGAAGCCTTCCAGCACTTCTGGAGTGAGGATTTCGAGGTGGTGCACAGGGAGCTAGGCTGTGCCCTCATCTGTATGTCCAACAAGTTCGCGCTGATGGAAGAAGACGCCAGGATGCATCATGTCAACATGCATGACTACGTTAAAAGCTTTCCACAGGGTTAGTAAAGTAATGGTCTTTTTATATACAATTTAGCGTCAATAATATTTCAGCGCTTGTGTGCACATACGGAAGAGGTATTATTATAAAATATTTCCCGGAAAAGTTAATACCATGACTATGGATATTTTTTATAACAATCAGGCGAGCCATCTGACAGAAAGTGGTCATCGCCGCTCATCAACACTCGTGGAGCTTTATATATTCTATATTTATTATTTTCCCGTGCAAATGGATAAATTCCGACTAAGTCAGTTTTGACTAACTAAAGCCAGTCAATATAATATCCTGTTAAATATTCCTAGCATCCTTTTTATATTTGACCATGTAATTGTACCAACACTGGATCTGACATACTTCTAGGTGAGCTTCTATCCACAAAGATGGTAGAACTGATCCACAACTGTGAGAAGCAGTATGATGACATGGAGGACGACTGCAGCCGCGTGGTGAAGGTGGCAGCCTGTTTCAAGGTGGACGCGAAGAAGGAGGGCATTGCACCTGAAGTCACCATGATTGAGGCTGTTCTTGAGAAATACTAGTTTTGATCATGAGTGATAGAATTATGAATACATTTAAATATAAGTAATACGATACGTAATGTTGATCTGAAAACCCCTTAGTAAATCGAAAACCATTTCTAAGTGGAATACTTATATTAAGAAAAAATTAAAACCTTTTTTCTTTGCTTTAAAAATATGATATTCTACTTTTTTTTAGTACAATTAAGTATGTATCAAATTTAATTGTTTATTATATTGGTGACTATTCAGTGTACATAATATTATATTGTTGTTTTTTATATTTTACGACGACTTATGCTTCTCATATGGACTGACGAAATTATTAATTAAATTTAAATAGATGCAAATATAATGGTTGTTTTCTTTGTATTTAAAATCACTTAAACCAATTTGCAAATTATTTTACCACTTCGAAGACATGAAATTATTTTATATGTCTATAATATGTTATACACAGTGTATAGTATCGTAATTTCTACTATACAAATCGATGAAATAAACACATTGAAACTATAATAAGCACCAAAGTTTGACGAATTGAAATAATTGGTATATTAATGACATTCTTGGTGTGGCGTTTCGCTATTTCAAGCTATGACCAACTTGTTAACGACAAAACAATGAATTTTATGCAGGACTTTAGCTACAGTTTTGGATTACGCATGTTTGATTGTGGAAAAAAGGTACTTAAAACATGTAAGCGATATCTTTTATTTATATTTAATTAACTGTATGGCCCGACCCGACTTCGTTCACGGAAACTAATCTAATCGCTGAACCAATATTGGGCGTTTCTTTTTTAAAGATATTCCTTGAAAGGGAAGGACACCCAGTTCTTAAACTATCGTGAGTAGGAATATCCTAAAAAAGAACAATCAAAATAATTGGTTCAGCTGATTTATATAGCTTTTAATTTTCGAAATTCATACATGGACTTTGGTGTTATTATTCAATGAAGAAATTAACATAGATCAACCTTACTTTCACTCGTGAATCTGACAATTGTTCTGGACTTTATCCGATACGAAAAAACAAACTCTTTGTGGTGTTTCATTACGAAAAAATTTTAAAACCTCTAGAAGTTCTACATATCAGAATAAAATTCCAGCTAAATTTCGAGGATGGCCTAGCCCAGGACATCCTAACCTTCTGGGATCAAGACCGCGAGCTGAACCATCTAGGACTCGGTTGTCTGGTGGTCTGTGCTATGGTTTCCTTTGATCTGGTGGAGCTTGACGGCAGCCTTAAAGCTGACAACGCTCTCGCTTATCTCATGGCTCATGGCGCTGGTAATTCTACTAATATTATAAATGTGAAACTTTGTGAGAATGTATGTATGTATGAATGTCTGTTATTCTTTTACGCAACAACGGCTTGATATTTTCGGCCAATTACAAATAGGATTGTTTGAGTATTCGTTTTCATATATAATACCCCTGAGCACGTTGGGGTAATGAGCGGATCTCTGAAATGACTTTAAATATAGAGAGTTAGATTATTGTACATAGTAGTTATTAATTTCTCTCTAATGCAGTATACTTGTAAGTTAACATCACTAAAAATCCTAAAGCAAAAGGTACAAAATCTAGAATTAAAAAGAAACAATGCAAAGGCGATTCTAGGCAGATCTAGAACTAAAATTACCATTTTTTATTTTTTACGGTGGGAAATCCAGTTACGGATACCACCTTCTCCTCAAGGAAGAAGGAGGCAGTTATGTTGTACTCGCCAGAAGAACCAAAAACTTAACTATACCTTAACACATTGCAGACGAACCATCCGCTAAAACCCTGATGTCTATATACACAGTATGTTGGGAGAACATCTCCGGAGTCCACCACTGCGAGGTGGCTCTGAAGGTAGCTGACTGCTTCCGAGAAGCTATTTGGCAGATAACCTGGACTCCAGACGTTAAAGCTTTCATTACTAGAAAGAGCCTTAAAGACTGTTAATATAACTATGTAATAAAATTGCCAGGAAAAAAACTTCAGTTTTTTTACAAATAAGATGCAGTAAATAAAAATCTTGGTATCAAGTCAGTTGTCAAAGACAAAGTATATAAATATATCTTCATTTAACTAGTCATACTACAATGTACGGTAATAATAACGCTTTTAAATCATCATGCAATTACAAAACAATAATTTACCAACGGTTCTGGAAGTACTACCTACCCAGAAAAACGAGAGAAACTCTGATAGTTGCTCTTCTAAAAAAAAAGGAACAAGAGTTATTGAGGTACATAACATATCCATTAAAATATTCATATATAACAAAGATCAATGAGCTACAATATTCCAAGGGTTCTATATATAATTTAATATTTTAAATGAGGCTTTTAAACATAATATTTCAGATCCTTAACGCTCTTAAGAATATTATAATAAAAAAGTATACTCTGCCCCATATTCAATTTATTAACGCTTAGAAATCTTCGTTTTGTACCAATTATGCACGTTGATGTCAATTAACCAACCTTTATTTTTAATAACATATCTTCTCTTATTAATTAAGTCTGAATTGTCAGTCTTTTAATTATCAAGAACGGCATCATTCCTAGACTATATTTAATAGCTAGGTATTCCGAAGCCTTTATAAGACGATTATTCAACTTACTCTTGAAGACGGGTCAATAATGGCAAATCGCGCTCTCCTCTTATTTCTAGTTTCAGTAAGTTATGCGTTAGCTTCTCACGAAACCATGAAGAGCATTACCTACAGCTTCTTGAAAGTTCTAGAAGATTGTAAACACGAGGTAGAGTACTCTTTTCATTTTAATCTCAAAAAAAGTATGTAAATTCTAAAAGAAGAATTGTTTAATTCGGTGGTAATACCGATCTTTTGCATCAAAGGTATTGCGTTTGATCTTAATAACGTAGAAATTTATTCATTTTGTCTTGCATTGTTATTAGATCGACGTGTTATCTTTATATTATTTGTATTAAATTAAAAGAACACGCTATTCGTTATCTAAATGCCATCACAGAAGCCATGTTCATCCTGAGCCTAATGTCACTGTGTAATAAACGTCTAGAATTATTTAAAAGCATATCACATACGACTCTTGCAGCTAAATCTTCCAGAGAACATTCTAGTAGACCTGTACCATTTCTGGAAGGAAGACACGGCTCTTCTAAAGCGTGATACTGGTTGTGCCATAATGTGCATGAGTCAAAAGCTTAATCTTTTGGATCCTAGCGGCAAACTGCACCACGGCAATGCGCAGGAGTTCGCTTTGAAGCATGGAGCAGGTAAATAGGACCCACGTATTTTTAGAGACTAAGAAGTGTTTGTCTATTTATAAATAGTGATACATTGTTTTATTTAATAATTTTAGAAAGAAAAGCTTGATGTGTTTTAATTAAATTTTATAAAATAAGAAGATTACTTACAGGAATCCTAACAAAGAATATGCTATCTTTGAAATCAGTATGTTTGACTAATAAACGAATACGGCTATTTAATTTTACAAATCTTGAAATTATAAAAAATAAGTATGTAAATGAACTATTTAATAAATAATAAATTATTTTAAAGCTGAAGACGTAGCTACGAAGCTGGTGACGATGGTCCACGAATGCGAGAAGCAGCACGAAGTTCATAACGACTCGTGTCTTCGCGCGTTAGAAGTCGCAAGATGCTTCAGAAGCGGCATACACGAGCTCAACTGGGCGCCCAAAATGGAAGTTATGGTAGCTGAAGTACTTACAGAAGTTTGACCCATAAAATAGAAGACGAGACTGACAACTGTATTGTTGTCTCACTCTAACGTTAATAAACTGGTGAACATTTTCGTTTTATTTTTGTTTAGACATAATAATTTGAAATATTTCATTTTTGTGTTTTTAATATGTTAAGATTAAATCTGCAATAGGTATTTTGATAAGCTTAATAATTCAGTTAGCTTTAGTGTACAATTTTTTTCACAACCAATCTCAATTAGTAATAAAAAACTTTTTATTTCTTTGAATTATTTTTTCCCTTGACAAACATTATTAAAAGAAATAATAACTAATTCAGTATTGAACCTCCTGCCAATTGACATCAACACCATAAAAAAATAATTGAAATCTTATAAAGTAATCCCTTTATTACTTTCTTCCTATTATTAGGTACGGTAAATATTTTACCGTTAGCACTTCGAAGCTCAGTCCCGAGCTTATAAGCTAATTGAGTTCTGGTGTCAAGCGACTGCCAATAAATTAGCTTGGCTTAGCTGATTTATAGCTAGATTATGTAGTCAATACTAACTTAAACCTGTGCTGTGCTTAGCTAAGTAGATTTGCGGGGAATTTAAGTTATGTGGATTAAATTTGTTGGTAAATATTGTCGAAAACATATCGATCTTATATTAATACAAATCATCATGCTAACAAGAATACAAAAAAGATAGGTTTTGGTATCTTAAAGTTAATACTGCAACTAAAATTAGTTTCATCACTCATTTTAATAAAAAACGAGTTTACCTGAAGTACCTTCCTTTGTTTCCTTTTAATTAAAGAAAAACCGACCATATAATTAACATTTTAATCGGTAACACACAAGAATATAAACTCAAAGTAAAACAAGTGAATTTAGTGAAAATTTTATTTACTATGTCATTAATTATTTATGGACGTTAGGTAATTGTAACGTTAATTACGTGTAATACGACGCAAGTTTACAATCCGGTTTGGACAACCTGGGGCCTGAAATACAGGCCAAAATTTAGTTCAGGCACCAGTCTCCACAATATGTTAATAAAATGATGAAAACTATTTTTTTATTGTTATGCATATTGTGGTTAGAAAATAAATATATTATTATTAATTTGTACCCAAATGCAGCATGTGTTGTACATCGCCTGGTCGATAGCAATCGGATAACAAACACACATAAATCCCGGTCGTTTCACTTAACAGCTCTGATTCGCACCTGATACCGCTTTTATTGTTTGCGAGACGTGACAGAAGTCCTCGCTCTCAAACAAATAAGATTGCTTCCAACCCCGTTTTATGATATATCTTTATTTTTGTTTTTCTTTGAGAATTTTGGCTTTTGTATACTGATTTTGCTTGAGAAGAATAACAACCAGATCTTGCAGACTAGCTAGTAACAGTTTTCCGAAAAGGTATCTAGTATATTAGCGTATTGTAATACTATGACGATTCAAAAGTATTACTAAAATATGTAGCCTAACTGAATAGAACCAAATCAAGTGCGTTAGTTGTTTTTTTGGTTGAATTAAGACTCATATAAAAATAGAAAAACATTTATAAAAAAATCCTAAAAAAATGTGCCAGTCCATCACACTGGGACCCTCCCTCTCCCCTCAAAGTAAAAAAAACCTGACCCCGATTTAAATTTTAATGTCAATTATGTTATTAATTTATCGGTTGTAAATTACAAAGAAGACTGTTCCAATTTTTGTTTATTCTTTTAAATTTATTATTAGAGTAATAGTTATTCAAACAAAATCATATAATTTGTAAGAGCTTTATTTCTCATACATTATAATACCATACGTAAATACTACCACCAATATTAACAATAAGGGCCGGCTGACGAGTTTGGGAAAAGCGTAATTATTTTATCACATTCCTTTAAACGAGCCAAGGTCTATAATTTTCCATAATATACAGGGGAAGTCTTAAATTTCCAAAGGTAGAGGTTTTAAAAATTTAAAAGGAGTGCTTTAATAAAGCCAATTAATTGAAAGGACTTTTTTCGTTAGAAACGAGCTTACTAATTCATCAAAATGTTATGTCTAAAATAAAATAAAAAGTTAAAAACGTATTTAAGTTATTAAAATTTGGCAATATTCTAGGCGATCCTGCCTGATTTCCTCTATCTGGGTAAACTCCACTTTAACACGAGTAAAGAAAACATTTCTAACTTCTCAAAAAATCGCTTTGGAAATTGAAGTCATCAACCCTTCAGTTCACAAATCGCTCATAATCTCCTCAAGGATGGTCTCCATGGAAGGCGCCCACTTGAGGTCATGGATCTTCCGCCTGAAGCACTTGGCGATGTCCAGGGTCCTGATACAGTCGTCGCTGTTGTCCGTATGTGTGTTCTCGCATTCGTGAATCATTGTTACTATCTGTTTCGCTATATCGTCATCTGAAAGTGGAATTATTCTGAACTGTAAATATAATAGGAGTATGCATATTACATTCTTTCAAAATCTAAACACATTCCTAAATGTTAATTGACTGTACTTGTAGATGCTATTTTGAATTAAATTGGAAACATTTCAGCATTTTAAATACTTCTATAAGGTTAAAATCTTGAGAAAGATAATATATCATTCTGTGCAGTTAAAAAATAAAAATAGTGCAAGAGAAAAGATAAAATCTATCAAGTTTAGTCCAGATTTTCCAAGTAGCGAATCAATCACAATTGGATACTAAGGTTAATAAGACCGCGGTTGTTGATAAGTCCATGGGTAGAAGCATGACTTGCGCCAGATTATCTGATAATAGAGAGAGATGGCAGGAGATTTTGCAGAGAACTATGTCCACTTCATCGACTGACATCTTTAGACGGTTCATCATTTCAATTGTGACCTTAACCGCTTATACCAAAACAACAGGTAAATAACAAATGAAAGTAATAAATTAAAGACAAAAACAGCTCTGAACTAACCAGCTCCATGAGTCTTAGCGAACTCATGTGCCTTCCCGTGGTGCATCTTCATGTCATCGGTGATGAGGTCGTGTTTGGACGCCATGCACATGATGGCGCACCCCAGCTCTCTGTTCATCAGCTCGTACTCCTCCTTCCAGTAGTTCATGAAGTCCTGCATTATATGATCCCCGAGGTTCAGCTGGAATTTCACGTCATCTTAACTGAATGAATCTAGTACGTTATATTCAATGTTTAGGTAGTAATAGGTTCTTATATTATATTTATAGATTAAAATAAAATTTATCAATTACTAAGGCTCAAATCTGAGACTGTCTGTCTGTCCTTATGTATGTACCCAAACCACGGGACGTATAGTATACAGGGTTGATGTGACATAATATAGGCATTAAATTAAACCACGTATATAAAACGTACCCAATACTACTGTAGAATAATTAAAAAAATTTTAACATCAAAAGTAAAAAAGGTTTTTTTCGAACAAAGTAAATAGTTCATAAATTGAATCCTCTCATGAAAACACAATTTATAAATATTTACACTGACCTTGTGTAACCTGTGCTCAATGCGGCAACATCACAAAATTTTTTCTTAAGATACCGCCGACAAGCTTCAATATTTGACTACATTACGTCTTTTAAGTTTCATCTCACCCGCACAATATTGATACGTTATTTATATTAGTAGATGTGTAGTTATAGCACGACATCGTTATTTTCTTTAATAACTTAAAAACTTACAACGATTTACAATATTAACTATTTAGTTTATGAAATGCTAAAATAATGCGATCGCTAACATCGCTATCATACCATTGTCCTGTTTACTTTTTTATCTATT
>DWAJ01005716.1:0-11190 GCA_018238005.1 Eurema mandarina | reverse complement strand
CGCGCCCCGCGCGCCGCGCCTTTACCTCGATACCTTATTTTTGACTTCTGCGCAGGTTTCGTTCAGCGCTAAAGATTCGTGACGCGTACTATACCAGCATGTCAAATTTCAAGCGTCTAACTTAAGCCGTTTAAATTTTTCATACAAAAGGATTTTCCCGCTAATTCCCGTTCCCGTGGGAAATTCCGGGAATTCCTTTTTAGTGCACCTCTACGGTACCTAAGCTACGTCCCTTCCAAACTTCAACCTACGGTCAACCGTTTAGGCTGTGCGTTGATATGTCAGTCAGTCAGTTTCTCCTTTAAAAAATCTAATAAGAAGTGCCCAAAAATAAGTCACTTCACACTTCACAGTTTTGTATAAATAATAAACTCGCAAATGTCACAGTAGACCTTAACAAACATCTAATATTTTCTTAAATTTACCTCGATATAGAAATTCGATCTTTGCAACCCCAAATAAGCAGAGGATATTTTGAAAAGATGTCTATTTGTATTTATCCAGTTCTTTTATCCATTAGTTCAACGTGTTGTTATTTTTCTTTCCCGAAAATTTTTTGTACGTAATCAAATTTAACGGTAACTTAATATTTTCCAAAAAGTTTCTTTTTAAGTTAAAGTGGAATTAAAGCCTACTCAAGCAGTTTAAGATTAAGGAAGAAGTTTCAAAAAATATTTATATACTAACTACAAAAAAGTAATTTAAAAGTACCTCGAAGTTTATTACTATTTAGATGTTTACCGTTCTGATTTATGGACAAGAAACAACTATAAATTATCTGTACGATGACGTTAATTGCATCGATCTTAGTGAACTAAAAATGTCTTATTTTTCGAAGATAGATTAAGAATTACACTCTTTTATATTCAAACTAATTTATTATTAAGTAATATTCTTTTAACCACCATTCTTAATAAGTAGTTAGCAAGAAAAAAACATTTGATATAAAAGTTTAGTTATGTCAACTTTATAGGGTTATCTACTTATAAAAAGATTAAATATAGTATTTTTATTTAGTAGTAGAGAAACATAAAATGTTAAATCAAATACTATATGTAAATATCACCTATAAGCGTCATATCGATTATCGAGTTTAAACACGTACAAAACTTATGTACCTATATACCATTCATATAGTCCGATATTTTACGATTTACTTATAACAATTTTATACGGTAATTTCGGTACTATCAATATTTCAATGAAGTTCACAAAAATAGCTTATGTTATATCCACCTATCTAATAGTATAGAGAATAAATGTATGAAAATTTTAGATCAAATATTACTAGCAAATAGTGGTTGTCTATCAGCAATCCTATTAAGTATGGCAAAATACTATACAAATAGTATTTTGCCATACTTAATACGCGAATAGAAAAAAAGATCCATTATAAACTTTACCTTATTTATTGAATGCACATAACTGGTTTCTAGATAGTCATTGAATTTAATTATTTAGGAACTAATTTCATTTAACCCTACTAATATTATAAATGCGAAAGTAACTCTGTCTGTCTGTTACGCTTTCACGCCAAAACCACTTAACCGATTGTCATGATATTTGGTACACAAATGGTCTAGAGCTCGAGATATAACATACTTTTTAACGAGAAAAAAGGGTTATAAGGGGGGAAGTGGGGGTCAAATTTTATATGAAAGTCCACGCGTTACTATCATCTTAAATACGTAGGTTAAATAGGCCGAGGTATAAGTATCACGAATTAATGTTGCGTAAGGGTTTCGTCGCGCCGACCTTTGCATTGTTAATTTATAGATTAAATATGTTATGTTGTTTAAGACACGTGTGTGATACACGTCAGCTTGGGAATTAATACTATTGTAATTAATTTGAATAAATAATCGAGAAAATCTCAAGTGATTAAACTATATTTATTTCTTGTCTTTGAGACGATGTAACATAGCGTTGTTTTTTATAATATGAAGGGGGGTGACGAGCTGGACGCTCTCCTGATGGTAAGAGAAACGCCAGCCCATAGCCAATGCAGTGCTACCCGGAACTGTGGTTTTGCGTTAGAGAAATAGGACATTTTTTATTGAAACCTAATGTTATAATAATTGATACAGTTTATATTATGTGAAGGGACAAAAATATTTCTTGTCTTATATTGGAAAAAGTTTATTAAAAAAGCTCTATTAAAATGTCTTTTAACTAAACCGAAAACCTAATACCGTTTTTAATTTTTTAAGATATATTATAGCTAATTTTTGAGATAATATACTTTAAATTCATTTGTGTGGATTACTCCTACAAAGTGGCAAACCCACAAACTTTACGTCATTAGAATATTGAAACAGAAGTATTGATAAAAGTAATTGGTTCCATTAGTCTCCATCTATTTTGGCAATACCCAATCTATTCTAATAATAATCAAATAAATTTAATAATTACATATTGCAAAACATCAAATAAGTCTAAATCAGAAGGTACATTATAAAGAAATTTCAGATCCATCGCTAAGCAAAACATTTTTTATGCAGAACAGCTTATTACTTTAATTCAGTTTCGAAGATTTTTGTGACAACAGATGTTCCCTTACCGTCCTTTGTTTTTGCAAGGGACGAAATCGTGGCTTAAAGGCATCTCTAGTTACGGACAAAAACGTGGGTCTTATTTCTGAACAGTTGCGATTAGGCGAATTTACAATAACACGTAATATTAAGAAATGAAATATATTTAATTCATACTACCTCTATATCGGCATCTTAATTGACAGTCCAATACGATATTGTAGATACATTATTTTTAATATTTTAATGAATGTGAATTATATTTCATTTAAGTCGCATATACTATTTAAACAAGTAAGATTAATATAATATTTAAACTAAATATAATTATTTTAAATTCGATAAGCTAAATACGCTGAAGAGATAAGTATAATTAGAATTATTCTTCCAAACATAGAAGGGCTATATAAGCGGTTTCTTTAAAGCAACTTCAGACATATACATATATCGTTATCGCAAATCAAGGATAAAAAATTATTTATTATAAGTACTGAATAATAAAAAGTAAGAAAAAACAGTTTTACAATATGTGGGATATTTTATTTTATATAAGCTTAAAATAATAGATTAAGAACTACTCCAAATATTTCTTTCAATTTATTTTTACTATGGCTTGAAATAAACTTGATGATATGGAGGCCGCTACCGTTTTATCTCTACAAACTAGCACTATCAACAGTGCGTATAAAACTGCCAAAAAATCTCTTTGAAGTATTTTCAAATGTATAGAATTTACGAGTTAATGAACTTGAAGTATATGGACATACCTGTGATGCGCACGCGCTCAAAAATATACGCTAAATTTTAACACTGCACTGCAAAATCCTTTTGGTAAAAACTTTTCAGCTAATTTACTTATTAACGCTAAACTTTAAAAGGTAAACTTTTCAAAATTCGCTATCTATGCTTTTATTATAGTTAGAAGATTATTTGCACTACAATTGTGGTTTAATTTGGCACTTTTTTATTATTTATTTATATTTAATTCTTTATATAAAGGGAGTATCGTTCCCTACACAGACGCTTCATAGATTGGCACTAATGTTCTTGGCTAGGGAATGCCTAAATTACTACTAGATACTAAACCTAAATCTAGACCCGTCATGTGATTCCTCTTAAAAACACTTACACGATTTAAACTCATATTTAAAACAAATACAGAAAATATTACCGTTCATTTCGCTTGCACATTTATAGAAACACTATTAGAATTTGTAAGAAAACGAACATTTCTTTAATAACGCATAAAATTGCGTTATACGTAATAATGCGTATCGGTATTATTTAAAAGTACTTAATGGCTAGTATGAATAATTATAATAATTAACGGTTATAATTAATTTTGCACGGTTATTTATATTCGTGATGTATGTGTTATAAGTTATAACATTTGCAAAAGCAATAAAAACTGAGAGCGAAATAATGACGACAGTTGCAACTTTGAGTATTTCGTAATTTATAGTGATAAGTAAATCATTTCGTTTTAAAGGAATAACACAATTTTACTGAATTGAAAACTCGTGAAGAAAGTCCTTCATATAATTTTTTTTAAACATATGAAGCTACATTTCTTTAAATATATAGTTCTAATACTTTTTCTAATCATTGTTTAAACATTATATCATTGTATAAAGGAGGATACGTCGCTTTGAATTAATGACATGCATTTTGTATACAAATTCTTTACCAGAACTGACTGATCTCCATTGTTTAAATATCAAAAAGTAGGACCTTACATTAACCTCATATCCACTAAAAGTGCGAATATATTAAATAGTCTAGAAAAAAAATATCTTAAGCGTGATTCAGATTTACATTAGCGGGCGGACTATTATTGATAACATCTTTTCTTGTTTATACAAATTTGTTGCACAATAAAGCCTTTGCAATTATGCTTAAACTCAACCATTGAAATACATAACAACTCACTCAAATTATATTCTTCAGTTTGCGTAACATTTTTCTTAAAACACAACAACGTTCGTTTCAACATAACTGTCACTTATAAATGTCCTATAAATCAATAAATAAAGTTCCTTCGCATTATAACGCGTAAGTTGAGCGAACACAACATTCTAGTATGAATACTAAGCACAAACTACGAGTGGGTTTAATTTTTATTACTTTTAATATATTCTAGCACCATGTGTAATGCTTTAAACATATTATTATCCATAATAGCTTATTATTCACGTAATTTTATGTTGGTGTTATGTTATTACCAATTAAAAGTTGAAGGAAAGTTCTTTAGATAGGTATGGTTAATGGTATTTTTTTAAATAAGTTGCAAATATTGAGAGATCTTCAGGGAATGTCCCTTTCACCACAATGTGATTAGTCATTATTTAATAATATATCGTTTTACATTTACAAAGTTCTATATTTGAATGCGTGTTTTGAATTAAGTTTAAATTTAAAAAACCAGGCTGCAACTTTTTTACTTGGCGTAAGGGAAATTGTCCATACAGAAATATTAAAGACAAAGCTGAATTCTAATATCGCATTTCGATTCTGGAAATTCCAAAGCTATTTATTTTTGACTAAAGATTAGAAAGGCTTATTGGGAAGGCTTAAGAAGTATATTGATATTGACTGATGTAACTCCTATATCCTGCAATTTTAGTGCTTTGGAAATTGAATTAACTTGTAAGTAATATTTCTTTTGTAATAACAGGTGATTGACCAGTAAGTTTGCCAGTCTTAGTTTGACGACCATGATGTTGATAAAACATGTTTTATTATTTTTTTTATTATGTGTGTTATTTTCGTGTTTAATACTTATTTTATGTTAATAGAAAACCTTTATTAAAAAACAACGAAACGAACAAAACAAACTAAACCAGATGAAATAATGACGTACACTTGTTTATTTCAGGTTTTGTAAAACGTTAACTAATGTTTGTGGATTTAAAATCTCATTCATAATTTTATAGCGTTAATTTTATTATTTCCGCACTAAATGAAAAACAGTGACGACATTGACTGCTTTTTGTTCGCTATCCCTGTATAATTCATTGCCAAGGTGAAGGCCTTTGAAGAATGCATACAAAAAGTGCAGTCAAAAATACAAATCTGTGTCGTGGGTGCGCGAAGAAAGGCGTTTTTTATGTTTTTATAACGCCACTGAAAACATTGAAACATGTTTCGAAGCTTTGTTGTATTTGAACAACATCGATAGATATCGTTATGGCGTAGATTAAATCGCTTTATGTCTGATTTGAGTTTTGAAATATTAATTATGTATAATCTGATATTAACTCCTTAAGACGATCTGGGAATGGGATAATTATATGGGATCTTCGTAAGTTAACTTTGAAAACTTTGGGTTGAAATCGAAACATTAAGGAATAGAAAAAATTAACATTGCCGAAATTTATTCGTCTACTTTATAAATTTATCTCAGATGAAAATTAACTTAAATGACCTAATTATTATAAATCCGTATTGAATTTAAAATTATATATTTTATATAAAGCAAATTAACGCAAATTTCATTGTATAAGCGGTCGTTGAAAATCACCATTTAAATAATAAACAATTAAACTATTATGGTTGAAAGTGATATTGTTTTCCGTTTTCCAATTATAACGAAACCTCATATTATTGAAATTGATATCACCGCACTTAATGTCAGAGCCAGGCTCCAACCTTTTCTGGAATATAAAACCTCAATCGAAAACACGCAGCTATCAACTAAATGTCTATGGACTATGGAATATTAGAAAGGATTTTTTTTGTTATTATCTATATGATCTGTTAAACTTTAAGACGTGACGTTACTTAAAATGTGTAGTATCTATTTATGAAGCGAAATGTGGTCAAAACTTTTGTCAAAACAAAATCTAACAAAACATTATTAAGAAAATACGAACTTTAACTACAATAATTCATTTTATCACCAGTTTACTGAAGGGTTATTTTTTCCTTCCCTTCATCCTTTATCCTACCCTTTATTCGCTTTTGTCTCAAATACTTACCTTTTTCACTATTTTAAAGAACGACAATAAAGTCATGAAGCCACTAAGCTTTGCGACTGTACAAAGGTGGTGATGGTCGCTTATCAACAGACGAACCGGCTCAGTTACCTCAAAAAAAAATCTTTTTTTTATATAATGACACATCAAAAATGTTGATTGAAACGTTAAGAAGATTTTGAATAGTTGAATGGTTGAATAAATTATCGTTTTAGGTTTTTCCTTCACTTATTATTTATGATTACAAATATTTCAAGACCCAAATGAACTAAATCGGTCCATCCATGTTCGAGCTCAATTCTTACATTAGTAGGCTAATGAATGAAATAATTTGTAAGACTGATTCATTATATGTCTTAATTCTTAATGCATTGCCATTATGATATCTTCTTTAATGTTTGGATTGCTTTGAAATTAATATAGATAACTAAAGTGTGTACTCAAACATAAAATTATATTTTAAAAACGCTAATTAGGTACATATTATAGTGCACTAGGTACTCGCCATTTTGACATTTTTTAAATATATGATGCGTTTAAGTTATCTAAGCCAAACGTTTTTCCAAAATTTTTGGTTTTTTAATTTCAATGTTGCCACTTTAATTATTTATTTAAATAAACAGTTTTTTTGTGGTTAGAGTATTCTACGTAATATTAATGAAGAAAAACAAATCCTTTTATAATTTCTGTATTTTATTTAAAAGTATTTTACTTATAAATGATAGACCACGCAAATGTATCATAGGGTTTTTTGACATTAATTAACATTGCGGGGAATTATTTAATTACTTTTAATTATAAATCAACAAAAGAATATTTTAGTGTTTTCGTGGACATTAGTTTACATTACGTTTCTATGCAAACCCAGCATCATTAGTTTTAGTAATTTCAAATACATAATATAGAAAGTCGTTAAAAATGCGAAAGCAAATGTCACGCAAAGACTTATTTTGAAAACTTCTCCGAATGCTTACATCATTGTCTGTTGATACAATCTAATGTCCAAAATAAATATTCTAAATAATAATATAAATACATAAATTAATATTAAAATAAAGATAAGAAAATAATTTTTTTTTTGACATAGAAAACTAGGAACCTTTTTTTTGTTTAAAAAATTGCTTCAATAATCTCTTTCGGCTATAAAATGGAAATTCGAGTTAAGCGGTGTTAGATCCATGATTGATGTTAGTTTCGCAACCGGAATGGCCTCATCATTTGTAAAGGTGCTAAATATTTTCAGTTTAAATTACAGTTTCAGTCACGTTTATTATTTTCCGTAGAACTTGAGGTTTGTGCAAATAAACGAGTGGCTAATATCGATTCAATATTTATCTGTAAACGTATATTCATTTCCGGTTTAATATATCTTTGAAATAAATAAATCTTTGGAATTAAAAATTATGAAATCAATTCATAATGTAATTTTTAATAACTGAAGCTTAAATAAATTATTATTTGTTAAATAATTTGTATCGTTTTATATAAAGGCATTGTCACTTTTTAGTTATTATTTTTCTAATTGTATTTTAATAATAAAATAAACAATTATACTAATTATATGCTGGCAAGTATTATTGCTTAGTATGTTGACAATGTGTATTTTTATGAACTGAAGAATAAGACTTATCGAAGTTATTATAATTATCGAAGTTAACTCATAGTTCTAAAGTCTGCTAGAATATAAATTCGGATTCGTTCCTACGCATTCTTGGATAACGCTTGCATTGACCCAAAATTTCACCGTTCCAGATTCAATGTGCATAAAATATTCATACCATTAGAATGCTCAGATACGCAGTTAAACGTATCTTCGTATACTTTTAAAGACTTGCAAAAAGCTGTTTTCGGACAGTCACGATTCCTCTATAAAATTTTATTCACATCCGATGGCTATTTGACTGTATAGGTCGTATGATGCACATTTATAAAGAAACCAACGCTATTCAAACGTGAAATGTGGTTTCTATCATTGCAAATCATATACATCTGTACCACTTCAGTTCTTAGTAAAGTTTTTATACGTCGGAAATAGAATTCCCCTGGCCCACAATTAGCGAGGTAGGTATCCGATATCACACTCGTACGGTTAATTTGTTTAATAAACATGAATTAATCGTCGCAGTCTTAGCCACGTGATTGTTAATGGTAAATGATATTGCGATCAAGAATCAAGTGGATGTAACGTATACTCTTACGGATTATACTCATGGAACTATGCGGATATTAGCCTCTTTGTCTTGGAGATGTAAATAATATTAATTGTACGGTTTGTCAACGATAAGCTGAAATTTTGAGCAGTGCGGAAAAGTTTTATTAACGTAGAATTCTTCTCTTTGTTTCAATTGGTCGTTTGTTTATGTCGTGGGTAAATTAGCGGGAATAATTTTTAAAAGTTTAAAAGTCAATACTACAATTGAACAAAAAAATACCAACAAGTACCACTGAAAGTATTAGTCACAAACGTAAATGTAGCGCTTAAGAAATTTTATTTTGGTTTCAGCAAATACTCCAGCACGATAAGCGACAACGTCAAACGGAGATGTTAACACCACAATATCACACGTTGTTAGAATTAGAATTTCGACAAACACAAATCCTTTAAATTGTACGAACGTCACGCCGGAATCCTGGTTGGGGCATTTTGGAGCACTGAATCACACGCGAAGGTAACCGTAAGATTTATTTAGTGGGAGATATTGGCTTGGTATGTCAGCTCGCGGTGATGGGCGGCGGGACACTGCACGCTGCAGACCGCTTGAAGAGCCATGCGCCTTGCTGTCGTCATGGTCAATGCTAACTCCTGTGTTGTTCTGACTTCCTAGTAGTTGCTGAATCGTTTGAATATATTTGAAGATGATTGACGTGAGCTTTAACTGTACGATTTATTTGTGTAAATCATAATAGGTTTAGGTACGCGTTTCGTTTTGAAATCACTGATATTTTGTTCTTGAAAATACTATGTTGCTGAGTGTTAACAACAATGTTAATTCAGGTAAAGATACTAAGTATGAATTATGTATTTAGAAACAAAATATCATTTTTTGAGCACTTAGTATAAAGACTATATTACTTTTATTTTATTTTTTTAATACTCAATTTTAACTAGATTAATTTATTACACCAGTCATTTAAGAATAAGGCAGTTGTTAAGTTAGTTCTACTTATTTATAAACTTTTATTGGTTAGGAATAGATATCGAAAGAAACTTCATCTCTGGGATCCCGATGACGTCATTTGGGACAACAACATTTTGACCGTATAACACTACCGCTATGAATTGCCGTATTGAACAATCTTATTTTCGAAGATTTACAGTTCAAGTCAAATATTATTGAACTGAGTGATATATTCTTTTGAATTACACGGCTACAAAACATTTTGGATGGTGACTAAAATGTCCGTCAGATATATTAATGAGAAATGATTCTGTTTTTTCAAAAAAAGTCACTTCTATGCATGTTTTCTATTAAGGTGTAACGTAATTAACTCCCACTTCATAATTTTAATTCGCTATATCTAAGCAGTCCTTATTTTGTTAAGTCCAATACGAGTATATTTTTTTATTATCTCATAGACGTCTTCAAGCCTGTACCAAATTAAAGAATCGTATTAACAATTTTGACCTCCAATTGTTACATAACACTGATACCTTGATATATAACTGCATTCTACATAGAATTGAAATCGCAGTCTTCATTAATTCGATGAAAAATAATTATCTCTTGAAATTTTCTAGGTACAAATGCAGACTCTCAGACACTCGACTCTCCGTTAATTATAAGGCTCTACAGCTTCGGTGTATGTCAATTGACACTTTATATTTCACGCCTGAAAGTCAACTTTAATAATTTCACATTTTTTGCTCGCGGCTACCGGGTTTTAAGATCGAATAAATTTTATGAATGTTTTACGTTCTATTTAAATCGGATATTTTTTTCTTTGGTATATAGGTCTTATTTCTTTTGAAACTACTATTGATACTACTGATTTTAATGAAATGTATTGATGTACAAGCTTGGGAAAAAAGATATGCTGCTGGGTTTGATAAAATATTGAAGAGGAAGTCAAAAGGGGAAATGGGGTCAAAAGACGAAAATCAATTTAAAATAAAAACAGGTTAGTATTTTTACATGATTTTTTTTGTTAAGTCTTACTTAAATTACAAAAGCAAAATTTAAAATATTATACAGGACACAGTAAATAAAGTAAATAGTTTTGAATGAAAATTTTCAGGCAATTATTAAATTTTTACTAGCTTTTAAATCAATACTCAAAACATGTCTACCGCTCTTGACCATATTTTTGGACTGTCACGGATGTCTATTATAAATCAATATTGTGGAAGTTTAACAAACTGAATCGGAATGTCGAAAACAGATTTATATCTCGGAGAACACATGCTACGTGACTCAATAGATACTAATAGATAACACAGTGAAATTGATCGTATAATTTATTCATCTTCAAAAGATATCAACAAAAGATCTGTAGAATAAGGAGATATAAATTAATGTAATATAAAAAAGTACGTGTTAAGTTAATAATGTAAATACATATTTAGAAATGGGTCCACTTATAATATATACAATACTAGCTGTTGCCCGCGACTCCGTCCGCGTGGACTTTCATATAAACTTTGACCCCCCCCCCCTTTCCCCCCTTTTTTTTTTTTTTAGCAAAAC
>DWAJ01005715.1:0-11194 GCA_018238005.1 Eurema mandarina | reverse complement strand
AAGTATAAGTGTTACTGGACACGTTCTTAGATTTATGTTTATGTAGTAATTTAGGTTAAATGTAATTTACTAATTAGTCTAGATTAATATAAAATAGACTAGATTGTAAAATAAATAAAGTATTAAAGTATTAAATACTTTATAGGTAAAAAAAAAAAAAATAATAATAATAATATATTTATTTTCTAACCACAATATGCATAACAATGAAAATATAATATAATAAATTGTAAATGTCTTAGTTATGAGACAACATATTTTTACCTACTTATTAGGAAATTTTATATACAACTACTTACTCGTTGAAAATTGTCATCTATCTGTATTTTACAGTGTCATACATATACTCGCCATTAACATCATTAATCTATTTATATTCATTAAAAAAATATTCAATAAAAATGAAATATTTTTATTAATCTTAAGATGAATCGGAAGGCAGTGCGCTATCACTTCAGCTCGAATGTCATTGTCACTTTACATAACACTGGGAGGTCAACTTTCGAAACACATCGCACCAAGGTTGCTATTACGCAAAATATTTACTATTAAATTCTCCGTATTAAGAAATTGAATACGACTATTAGTCAGCAGATTATTTAAATTTTGATAATTATTTTATATTGCACATAAAATCTGGTAGTTCATACAATTTGTATTAAATGATAACTATACGTTTTTTAAGTCAAGACGTATATTATTATCTTTTAAAATAAAATAGAAAACGCCGAATGTTTTAATAGTGGATATAGTCAATATAATATATTATATATTTTGTTCTTAATAATAATATTTCTATTTTTAACGTCATTATTTTTGTGTTGTACCCTTTGTTTTAAACAATAAAAACCGTTATTTTTTGTTCAATGTTCACTAAAATTAAAGAGTTTTTATATCTATTTGTTATTCTTGTAGCAAATTTTTAATATTTTTGTCTTTTTTGTTATAACAAGCGAGCCACCTGATGGAAAGTGGTCATCGCCGCCTATAAATACTCGCAGAGCTTGACAGCTCTGGAGAGGGTGGCCAGCCTTAAATGTAATATACATATAAACAAAAGTGTTAAGTATACTATAATTTAAATATTTTACCAGTGTTATAGAACTACCAATATTACCATGAGAAAAAACTATGCGGATGTTTACGTTTATTTTATTTACAAAGGATCATTCCGTATACTAAGATTTATGATTTTATCTGCATATTAAAATTAAGTAATTGCATTACAGACCGTTGTTCTACGAGTATCGTGTATTCATATCGTGTGTCAATCAAAATGTGGAAATGTTGAACAATGGGAAATTTGTTAAAACAAAAAGAAACAATAGCTAATGAAATGTTCAAATAGAATGTATTACATTTTTCTTTTTACGCCACTTGAGGAAGGTCACTGCTGTTACAGTAATATTTTTATTAATTTAATTTAAGATTGATATTTAGTTTTGATAATTATATTCAATACATAGAAATATTCTTACGGATACTGCGTCGTTCTCGCTAGAGAGAAAATAAGAAGAGAAGAGAGGTGAGAACAAGATATTCGGTCAGTAAGAGAGTCGGTGATGTCAGGCTTGCAAGGAACAATGCCACTACCGACTAAACCCCGCCTCCGAGCATCCTAACGCGGAAGGATTCACGTGTTTCTAGAATTAAGGGCGCTCAAGTAAAGTCTTTAGACGTGCGTACTAGAAGCAGTTTAGTTAATATGTTTTTTTGCAAAGCATGCTTCACATAAAAGCATGTTTCGGGCATGATTTCGGCAATGAGATCAAACATGAATGGCATTCTTTAGACATAAAAAAATCATTAATAACCAATCGAAAATTTAGATAATTTAAAACAGACCGTTTTATTTGAGAACCATTTCAAATCCTTTGAAAATATGTAATAAGTTTCAGGGTCAATCCTTTTGCTGCTACTATATATTTGGACTTATAAAAATCACACTCAAAGAAAGACCGAACAAACAAAATTTTTTACGCAATTTTTACGAAACTCAAGAACACCTTGTTCCACATATTGAAATGGTCCTTGGTAATTAATTATTTACTGTGAGATATAGTGGAAGTAAACCCAAATTATTTGTATTTGTATCGTGCGTAAGACAATTTTTTTTGCTATGGCAATAACAAATAAAATACATAATCTATATATGTATAACTAATCTATATCTATACTCTATACTATTATATAAAGGGTAATATCGGGATCTACTGAACCGATTTTCAAAATTCTTTCACCGATAGAAAGCCACATTACTGCTGAGTGTCATAGGCTATATAAAAAAGGATTGTTAATAGAATGCCCAACGAAGTGGGCACGGATCAGCTAGTAAATAATATAAAACAATCCTTCTTACATAACATGTATATAAGCCTAATTCATAACATAATTCATAAAATGTATATGTACTTAAAATGCTGATTATATAACAATGTATTATTAAGACAAAAATATGAACTTAAAGTATTATATACAAGCTGCTTAAAAACTTGAATAAAACACATCAGGACTCATGCCCGTAAAATTAAAAATTAAAACCAATTATAACGTTATCATTTTTATTGGGCTTTGTTATTTTCCGCCAAAATCATCTGCGTCAGAATATTAATTAATTGAACCATTACTGGAATAAAAACTGCAAATAAACATTTTGTGGGAAATTCTTCGTAAAGTATTCATTAATACGTCGAAAACTCTAGAAGAGTTTATTATTACAACTGTTCTTTAAATGAATTCTGTAACTCGTTAGCATAAAAATACTTAATTTATAGACTATTATATTAAATAGATATGTTATACGTGCAAAATTTTGAAGACGCAAAAACATCCTTATTTTATTAGGACGTCTTACCTTTTGGTGATTGGTTGCCGGTACTTTCACGCTCAACTGACGAAACTATCTCTTTTTTTCTTGTCGGTTTTATCATTTATCTCTTTTCTATCGTTTTGACTTGATGTATGTGTGCTGTCACTGCTGCACATAACACTTTTTTCGTTTGATTGCAGTCTATTTTTTATTCGTTTATTTTTTAAATCCTCTTAATAAAACGGAAGCAGTATGAAGCAATACGCTGATAAATAGTTAAGGTATAACTTCCATTACAAGATACATAAGACCTATATCAAATTTCATTAATTTCGTACCGAACCAACGATTGGAAAGGTATTACGATATTAAACCTACAAACATGGAATACGCTCGAGTAAGCATACAAGCCTACGGTTTGATTGAGACACGTATATTTTAAATATACCTAATTATCTCCATCATAATATAACAATCTTTTTCTGTTCTTTAAAATTTGAAGTATGGTTTTCTGTTTTAATTAGTTTAGTTCGTCCTCCATAACCATTACAAGACAAAATTATCGGAAAAATTGTAACTCTTGGTTGTTACTTGTTATGCTTATAAGTAGCCATTCTCTGATTAAGGTGGAATCTAGTTAAATAGATAAAACTTCTAATTAATATTAAAATACTACTAATTAAGTCATCTTGAATTTAATAATGATAACCCACAACGGGTAAAGGATAGCTCGGCTCAGATGAATTTTTGTTCGTCATAAAACAATTACGGGGTAAATTGTTATGTTAAAATCAATATGTTATGACTTTGTCGTCAACTACCTTGCAATGACCGTACCTACATTAGATCGAACGCGTATTAGCATAATTTCCTCACAATGAAAATCAAATAAAATTCAAGTACAAAGTGTATGTACGAACAAACAATGATGATTTTACATATTAACGATCATTTCATCATTGCTTAAGTTCTAGGTCAGATGATTACACCACATTAAATTTACACCTTAAATCAAGGATAGATTCTATTTAACTATTTCAGTTTAATATATTACTTACATAATTATCGATAGGATTGAAATTTGGAATCCATACTAATATTATAAATGCGAAAGTAACTCTGTCTGTCTGTCTGTCTTTCCATTACGCTAAAACTACTGAACCGATTAGAAAGAAATTTGGGTGTACCGAAGATTCTCTAGACCCTGGGGAAGGACATAGGCTACTTCTTAACTGGAAAAAAGGGTTAAAAGGGGAAAAGCCCTACTTTCCCCCTTTAAACCCTAAAGTCAAAGTTTATATGAAAGTCCACGCGGACGGAGTCGCGGGCAGCAGCGAGTATTATATACTTCGTTTTAAGACGATATGTCACTCATCAAAATTATATATACCTAATATATTTTAAATGTCTTAGTTATAAGAAATTTTTTTCACATTAAAATTTACCTACTTATTAGGATATTTTATAATGAATTGTTAAAATACTTACAACGAGTAACATCGAAAGTTATTATCGAATTGAATTAATTGGACAAATACTAAGGACAGGCTTTTCACCACTTTAAGAAATAAATATTCTATTAAAAGTTAGCCGGACTAATGCGACTTCGTTCGCGTTGTACCTATACGATCCGAAACATTGTACCCTACAATAAATAATATAAAAACCATCCGAAAGAATATCCGAATATTCTAAATAAAGAATAATGTAAATCGGTTCATTGTTATTGAGTTATTCGCTTACCAACACATTTTGCTCAGTTATTTTTATATTATAGATAATAAAATGTAGGTGCAACCATAATATCGGAAATTTCTAGAAAAGAAAAAAAAATCATTGACTAATCTGTCATCTTGACGTTTGCGCGTTTTTTACCAAAAATAGCGGGTTGTCAAATTGACAGCTACGAAGCGTCGTCTTAATTTCTACTTTCTAGCACAAATTAATTTGTTGACATTATTAAGTCGTAATAGTAATCCTGATCTATATTTAATGGGTTATAAAAATAAATGTACGTAATAAAAACAATCTATAGAGTATATAAGAAAATACAAATGCGTCATAGAGTCAATTAAAATGGCGATCAATGGAAAATAGAAGCAACAGGTTCTTTATATCCTATCCACATAAATCATAATTACAAAACCATCTTCCGTTATAATCATTATATAATATTTATTTACCTATGAACAGAGCATTTTTTAAATTTGTTCGATTCAGGTATGTTTTTTTTTATATAGGTATACCCTTTTGGTTTTACCCGATAACACAATCTGTATTTTTCGATATTTGACAATTTAACTGAAACTGAAATAGGTATAGTTTATAACTCATGCATTTTAACTGACTTCAAAAAAGGAGGTTTCTCAATTCGATCAATTAAACAATAACTGTTTGTTTGATTAAATCGATATTGTATAGATTGTTACAGCATTTACTTGATTCAAAATTATGAAATAACTATTAAATCATTCCTATATACTATATGAAGAAACGTATTACTTTGTGGGAAACAAATAAATTTTTTGCTTTTTAGTTTGAAGTCATTTATTTTTGTTAAAAATTATTTAAAAAAAAATTGCAAAATTATGTTACCTTTCAATAAGTCCATTCGGGACAAACAGATTTTCAACAATTTTTAAAACACTAGTTTTGCTTTTGGACTGCTAAATTAATTTTGTTTAGTTTTTCAAGTAAAATAGTCATTTAAAATATTTTTACATTCAGCACCAATCAATGTCGTATCACCATGTCACAACCACAACTACTACTCTTATTTGATACACATAATTAATCAGAAATTCCTAACTAATTATTCCATTATCACTTGCTAACAATAGCTTGTCAAACCCATTGATTGTATCATTCTAGCTTTAATGGTTTTATAATTGAATTTAATTACGCATTTATGGAACGAAAATTCTTTAAGATTCTAGAAAGAGTACTCATTCGTGGTCTTAAAACGATTTTGTGAACAAAGAAAAATTAAATTAAGTTTTATTTGTGAATGAACTGTAAAAAAACTTACACAATGTGTCGTATTAATTTAAAAATAATCGGATGAGATAATTTAATTGAATATTGTATAGTAAAGATGTATGGAAAGGCTATTAACCTCTAAAACATTATTTATTTGTTATTGTATATTTTCTGATTATATTTTAATGATAAATCGCAACCTTTTGGGGGTTGATTTAAAAAAAAAGTAGCCGATGTCCTTTAGACTATCTTTGTACCAAATTCCGTTCTAATCGGTTCAGTAGTTTTAGCGTGATGTAAAGACAGACAGAGTTACTTTCGCATTATTAATATTAAGTATGGATTAGTTAAGCTACTTAATATATTAATGGTTTCTTATAACAAACATAATATATTTAAAAGCAACATTTCCACTTTGTTTAAGGCCAAGTTGCGTACTTAAGACATTTATAAAAAAATACTAATATTTATTTCTAAAGATATCTCCCTAAAATCACCTTAAATAACAACAAATAATATATTACAATAAGATTCGTTAAATTATGTTTTTACGACTCAAAATATTGCATTTTGTTTGAAGCAAACTCAACTGATTTTATCCTTTAGCTGTTTCTTTTTATATTTCTTGTTAATTGTTATCATTTTATCCTTTGAATTTTTAATTATTCTCCGTAGCCTTAGGTATTATGTTTTAAGTTCTATAAATAATAATTTTGGTGGGTTAGATGTTTTAATATACAATTGTTACTTATACAATGTTATTGTTTTTTAAAGTTTTAAAACAATGATACGATTAAGTAAATTTTAAAAAGTAGTAAGTATCTATTAAGTATAGTAAGGTAAGATATACTGGTAAGGAACTGGAAACGATAATGTTCATGATAATAATACCTATTATTGTAAATTATTATAGTAAAAATTCTATAAGGCTTAATTTGTCCTATTGAGCAGTATATACGAGCTTGGTGAGGAACTAAATAACGACGCGGGGTTAAATTTTCTCCATACTCGCTGACTTACGAGTATTTCCGATTCACTTGTTCAACAACTCAAAAGTTAATGACCCGATTTGGTTGAAACTTGATATATATGCTCTTAATGAGGTGCTGAACAAGTTACTATCTGGACGAGTAAACCAACCCTCTCCAACCCCTCCATTCCGCGAATATATTGGCCTCCCTTCGTGTATACATACTACTACTATTAGGTACTAACTACCTACCCTTGTCAAGATGTATATAAGTATGATTGTTCCTTCACCAAAAACCGCGTATAGCCACTAGTACCACAATTATGAGGCCTTTTTGTAATGTAATATCAAACATTAAAATTTACCAGTTACTTATAAAGTTATTAATTAAATAATTTAACACATTTAGATAGTCTTTAAGCTTCAAAAATGTAACGTTTTTCTTTTAATTCAATTATAATGACAAATTAATTGTTTTAGTCGTTTTAATTGTACCGTTTATAAAAGTTATTAATAAGTTCTAAAAGTCATTATTAAAATTAAAACATCGATTCCGGTCCTATCATATTTTAATTATAGTTGTCATTAGACAAACCACAACTTTTCTTATATAATAGCTATAATATAACACGATAAATACCGCAGTTGGCATTTTAATTGTTTTTAAATTATGATTTTTTTCCTTCATTAAAAAAATCTCATTTAAAAAAACATTTTATTGAACGGGACCATATAGATCTATTCTACGAGTATATATAATTCAACAACGATGCTTAAACTTGACACTATAGAAGAAATAAAGTCGGTATCTGTTCTTACGTATGCTTAGATATTGAACTATGTCACTGATTTTGATGCGATTTTCAAATAGATTGTTCCAAAAGGAAGTATAATATTGACTTGTTGTGCCTTGGGGACTTTCCATCAAAGGATATAGATAGATTGTAGAATCTCGTTTGGTCTGATATCACATTTTAATAGTAGGGAATCCTTAAAGGATATCTGTGAGCGGCCGAGAAAGAACTATACCTAGATTGTATCGATTGTTAGACTTCTGTCAAACAAAACCCTCACAGATAGGGGTCATAGGCACCTTCTTAATCTCTTCTACTAAGTCTGACAAAACATGTTTTCCTTCCTTTCTTAGTAGATTATTACTTATAAAGAAATAAAAAATATTAACAAGCCAACCGATATCATCAAACACGTGTAATGTTCCTAACAGCTTCAAAGACATCGAGATAATAACGAATTATGATTTTTAAAACAATTTTGCATAAGCACGTTTTATTAATAATAATGAATATTTACTTTTTATTATTTTTCCTGTTTGCAAAGTACTCGCAACAATGTATCCGAGCTATTTTACCATATAATTAAAGATTTTATTGGAAGTAAATACCTGTTGAGTTAGTTAATTGCCATATTCAAATCATTCACAATAATAACTCGAAATTACGAAAACTTCATGGTATAATTTTTTATCACTTAAACCTCCAATTTTCAAAATCTAGAATATTCTATGTATAATTTTAACGATTTATAAATTGGGGATATTAAAAGAAAAATCAGGATCAGGATGCAAGCTCTAATTTCTTATAATATGGTACAATATTATATTGTTTCAAAATAAAGCTCATTTATCATTTTTCTGATAAATGCAATGCCTTTCTATGGTCACAAACTGTAATGTAATTAAATATATAAAAAACCATGCAAAAAGTCTAATGAATAAAATTTAATTCCCGCAAATGTCTCTCAATTATTTCCTAACGTTACAATATTTCATTAAAGCTAACTATTACCTACCATTGTTTCAATGTTGATTCCCAGACTATACATTACTTTAAACATTAATATTACTATAATTTTTAATTACAAATTACTTCTTTAATAATGTCTTATATAATTTTGACTTCGATGAAGCAAGTCTTCTTGATTTCAAGAGTTCAAAGTTTGATCTAAACGACACAAGTGACGATTAATATTATCCACGTCTTTTAAGTTTATAACATTTCTACGTGTCCTTACATAACCCAGCGAAATATAAACAATATAACATCAAAAAATATATATTAAAATCACCGATTTTTAAGAGACTTAAACGGAAGTGACTTTAAAGTTTTAAGCACGGATTAAATGACCGCGAAACGGGACGAACAAAGACTTGAAGTCGTTTCATATCTAATTCACACGTATAAAATAATGGTGTCACTAGTGTTTTGAAAATTTGCGAGGGAATTTCAAAATATACATCTATCACATTTTCGTAAATTTATCAATTTACCGAACTTACGCGTAAAATAATAAGTAAGCAATAAACAAACGTCATGTGCGCTCTGATTGGTTGAATAACTATCAACATCAACCAATCAGAGAGCAGTGTGTTATTTTCCGTATTTTAAAAAAGCGTAAAATTAAAAGCTTTTCTGTGATTGGTCGAAGCATTTAGAACCTTATGAATGGATATTCCTTAGTTGATTAATTTACCACGAGACGTCGCAAATTTATCAATTTGCGAAAATTTGGCCGTAAAATAATACAAATTTATCTCTCATTTAGAATCCTACGAAGGTTTCTAAATTTCCTAGGAAATTTATAAATTTGCTGTTCTTGTTATTTTCCGGTGACATATATATCAGTTAATAAAACTATAGGTATTTGCCCAATTTAAGCCAAATTTATTAAATTGTTTTTAAAAGAGTAACAAATTTATCCACAATTCCCGCATTTGCATACTTCTATCCTGTTTTAAATAATTCGTTTTCGTTAACATTAAATAGGTATGTAGTCTTCTTTTGTCTACTTGGTTAAATGGCGGTGCTGCGTTACCACAATCAGTGTTACCAGAATATTTTTTCTCGAACCGCCCCGCCAGAGCGCTCGTGTAGCCCCGAGATAGCCCCACCAATTAGTACTCGGATTTGACATAAAATTATGTAGCTATAATATATAAAATGTATATCTATATATTTTGCGAGACAGTTAACGTTTTAAAATCCATGCTATAACATATACATAAAAACTATTGAAACTGATTGTTGGTGTTAAAGTTCTTTTTTTTCTGCATAAAAATGATTTTTTAATCAAATATTTCTGAAAAAAAAATATAGCCTAATCGGCTACCTGTAGCCAGCGGATAAAAAAATATCGCCGCTCGTTAAGGGAGATAGTCCCATTGGCGCTAAATAGCCCCATCTGGCAACACTGGACGGCCGGCGGTCCATCAATACTCGTGGAGCTTGACAGTTGACAGCTCAAGATTGGGTTGCCAGGTTTTTATTATAGAAATTAAATAATCAAAATGAACTGTTGCTATTTAAAACGTTTATAATAATTTTTATAACAATACAACTATCTCTTAATGAGGCCGGGGGTAAAAGTTATCTTAATTACGTTTATACTTTTATTTCTTGATAAACAATTACAATAATAAAAATGTAGTTTTAACTGTTTATCAGCTGTAAAGATTATAATAATAACGATATGAAAACAGTTGTTTTGTAATGTTATTATTATTGTATAGGCACGTTTAACGGTTTTACTTGCAGTTTATGTTCCCGTGGCAACGATGGGATTAAGTTATTATGTCTCTAATCATAAATCGAATATTATTTCGCGGAAGTGTGTGACGTTGTTCGTGCCCCTGCCCGCTGTAAGATCCGTCTGTGTTCCGATATAGTGTGGTTTGGTACAAGTCTGACATAACCATGGGTATTCTAAGGGGAGTTAACGGTTTAAAAATGAATCTTATGTACAGTCATAATATCTATCATATAAAAATGAATCGCAAAATGTGTTGGTAAGCGCATAACGCTATAACTGCTAAACCGATATACATAATTTTTTTTAGAATAATCCTGGATGGACGAGAATGGTTTTTGAGCATAAAAAATGGTGGGCGTGCCTACGCCTACGTGGGGTATAAAGTATCGGGTAGGATTAGTACAGCGTGAACCAAGTCGCGTTGGGCCGGCTAGTTTTCTTATAAAGTTTGACACCAATTTATTATATTAGTAAGGACTTGCTAAAGTGACGTTTGGAATGCACGTGTAAAGATTTTTTTTGCTATAAAAATTATTATGAGCAAAGGCGCCTATGTAATAATACATAAATAATTACAAAAAAACATAATTCGCGCGCTTTTAAAAAAGTGACTAAATGTTAAAAGAAGTTTTTACTTCGAAATTCATTTAAAATCTTTCTTTACATAAATGAAATTTGATTTCTTTTATATGTTTAGGGGCAAACGAGGAGGCGCGTCACCCGATGATCAGCGCCGCCCATTAATATTCGCGTTGTCACGATAGTGTTGACGGATTTTAAAAATTTTATGTAATTTATATCAAATTTTATTAAAGAAAAAAGAGTTTGCTGTGGTGGTATTCAACCTTCTTTGTCGTTTGCATATTCCATATAATTTAGATGAGATATAT
>DWAJ01005714.1:0-11195 GCA_018238005.1 Eurema mandarina | reverse complement strand
ACGCACAGAGTCATGTATACATGCACGCACAGAGTCATGTATACATGCACGCACAGAGTCATGTATACATGCACGCACAGAGTCATGTATACATGCACGCACAGAGTCATGTATACATGCACGCACACGTACACACACGCAGGAGTGGCTTGTGCAACGGTACTCTCACCCAAATCAGGAGTAACAGACACACAAATACATACATATACGTATGCACACACATGCACGCATTTACAAACGTCACTGCAATCACAGAAACAAAAAAGTTATTGTTGCCATAGAAAAAAATTTTGAATTATATATCCTAAATGTTCTGTCAATTTGAAATTTTATTTATTTTGTGTCTTTAAATATCACATAATTTAGTCCACTCGACGTATAATACTTATAAAAATATCACTTTTCAGATAATCCACCTCAAACGATTCCAATACGTGAACAATAAATGGATAAAATCTCAGAAAGTCGTCAACTTCCCGTTCCACGACTTCGATCCGACGCCGTACCTCGCGTCCGTCCCGCAAGAGACGATCTTGAGGCATAAAGAACTGAACGTTAGAAGAAAATCCTCTCTGCTCATCGACGTAGACGACCACATATCGGAGAGTGAGAGCGAGGAAGAGATAATAGGAGAAGAGAAGAGTAGAACGGTGTCGGAGAGGAAGAAGCGGCAGTCGGTAGAAGTTAAGGGGAGAAAGAGATTGGAGTCGAGCAGTTTGGTGACGACGCCGGTGTTGGACGACAATTTGGTGGACTACCACAAGCACCATTTATTGCCCGAGCAGGATCCTTTCGATTTGAAGTACGACTTATATGCAGTTGTGGTGAGTTCTATTGTTTATAACTTATTATTTATTAGCATTTACCCAAGAGTTTGAATGCATTACTACAAAATTTATGTTCAAAAACCGATATAGAAAGTTTTTTTCACTTTCTCTCTCTCTGGCTAATCAACCAGTCTCTTTAAATTATTTGATATAACATTTCGCATAATCGTAGACGGATGTTTTATGATAAGTGTTGTAAATGTATTTGTCATATAAAAAAAATAATATTATAGTTTAGAGTGTTACCTTATTGAATAGACCAAGTAGTAAGGTAATTCATTGCACAAAAAAATTGAACCAGATTAACCTAAATTGTATTTACAACTGTTGTTAGCAAAACGCGCACTTTTTGATAATAATTAATCATCATATTATATCATGTTTCTAAAATTGATAATTCAGTAAATATTATCAAAGAGCACTCACATCAGCAGTTGCACTTAAAATACCAATACTTACTATACCTACTATACAATATGTACTATATTAAATACTTAAATTTCCAGTCCCACACGGGCCAGCTCAGCGGCGGCCATTACGTGTGCTACGCGCGGCATCCCAGCGGCGCTTGGCTTTGCTACAACGACAGCTCGTGCCGCGCGCTCAGCGCCGCCCCGCAGCTGGACTCCGGTGCCTACCTGCTGTTCTACCAAAGGGCCGGGCTAGACACCTCCAGGTACCTCCCTCGAGCGCCCTCCTCCCCGCCCGCGCCTCCCCCGCCGCCGGACGCGTCGTGTTCCATCGCCTAGTGACGTCACTCCGAAGACGATGACGTCACATCTAAGGAAAATTTGTGGAATACCACATCGATAGATGACGTCACTTAGAGTATTCAATAGGTAGTACGGGAGCTACTTTGAAGCGTGGGTTAAATGCTCTGTCACCTCCATTAAAAATCACATACCGTGATGACGTCACAAGTCACAATAAATGGTCCGGGCTTTAATATCGCCCCTCTAAATTATGAGGTAAATAAAGATCCTCGCCTCATTCTCAACGAATTATAATAATTATGGGTTTTGTGTATCTAAAATCAAATTGAAAGCATCAAAGTGTTGCTGTCTCTATCTCACGGAACTCATTGTAGTACATGTGAAAAAGACAGCAATATGCAACTGTCTTGTGAATGTTGACTTCAACTGAGTTTGAGATGATAAATGTTGAATGTACCAATAATATCTAATTTGTATCCTATAATATAATAGATAATTAAAAAATGATCAAATACTTAATTTAATAAGAATGAATTGGTGTGAATGTAATGTGAATTCAGAAATCTCTGTATAAATATTCAGTCTGTGATTTAAAGCCAGTCGTGCAGCTAGGTTGATCAAACCAAATTTAAAATCCATATTAGTATGAATTTTCTTCCCTATAAAATGCATGAATTACGTAAAAAAAATACATTTATTGACAAACATTACATAATTTACGTTTGCACAGCTTCCTCAGAAGGTTACCCTGTGTTGTGGAAGACTGGCTCCTTTAACATTATCTGATATTATTTAGTTTCATAAAATACAAATGCTTAATATCCTTAAAACATTAATTTGCAATAAATGTTAATCAGATTTTTATATCTTTTTGCTCAGCTTCACAAATACTCAACTCATTCCCTTTTTATTCCGTAACGAAATAGTATTGAAAATTCTTGGTGTATTTAAAAACCATGTGTGTCAAGAAGAGACCATGTATTAACAACATTCCTCTTTAATTTATCCTTTCTTAATTTAGCATACTATGAAATATAATGCAATTAATAAATGGTTTTAAGTTCTTTTTATTTTTCAAATTTATTCTACGCTAGGAAATGTATGTATTTGAAAGAAGTCTATATATTATATTGATGTTTGACTTTCCAGAGGCGCTCATTCTGTCTATGGCCGCACACATATATTATGTGATATCGCTATTAACACTATATAATTCAATAATTTAAATGTATGTTTTCGACAATAGTATTTCATCTTGAGTCTTAATAAACCGAGACTGTCTATAAAGAAGCTAAATATTTTGCAACAAACGCGATAATAAAAACACTTTGTGTACAGAGATGAGATATTGGGACAAATATTTTAATAATCAATAATTATTTTAAAAATGTATAATGCTAATTTTAAATAAGTTTTAGTAATGTGTGCGGTCGATCTATGTAATGTAAAGTACTAATTTAATATATTTTATTTTTACTATAAAAGTATGCGGTGCAAACGTTCATACCTATAATAATAGGTGTGTAGTATACATTTAAATAGAGTAAAGTCACATGCATCAATTCTAGTGTACATATAAATAAATATGATTTCCTTATTCACCATCTTGCTTGCTCATTAAGATACAATTATGAAGTTCTAACTTCTAATGTATGAATTAATTATATTTTTAGTTTAAGAAAATCATGTCGCTCATTACATTATTAATTATTAGTTAATTATTTGATATTTTATCTGTGAAGGTTTGAACTAGCTGGAAAATATTTGAACTGTAAAAAAATATGTATTTACAGGATATAAAACATGTATAGTGCCATTGTTTCAGTCATGAAATATAAATATGTATAATTAAAGCACAATCAAATAAGTATTACCTATTTCGATGTATGGAAGGATACATATTTTTGTTTCCTGTATTCATTGTTTCACCAAAAATCGTGTATATAATATTATGTTAGAATTAAGTTTAAGATGCGCTAAAATATGAATTGTATCTGTAATATCTGTTAAAATAATTATTAAATACTTCAATATGTTAATGTTTAAATTAAATTACTTTAAAATTATGATACATTATTATTTGTTGTCTGATTTTTAATTTATTATCCCTGTGCAATAAAAGGATTATTTTATAATGCCGGTTTTTAATTGAACCTACACACACCTATGTTTGTTTAGTGTAATAATAAATAGTATATCAATAAGCTTTCAAAACCCAGTAAGAATGTAATATTCAATAAATAAATTATATGTGTTGTTTTTACTAAGAAATTAATGGCCAAGTTGCGTTAGACCATCATTTTAAAACATCTTGTATATTTTATCTTGCAATCTATACTAATATTATAAAGCTGAAGAGTTTGTTTCTTTGCTTAAATGTGCTAATCTCAGGAACTCCTGGTTCGAATTAAAAAACATTTTTGTGTTGGATAGTCACATAAGTGTATCAATAAAGACTAGGCTATTTAACATCACGCTGCGTCCAATCAGAGCGAAGTAACAATGAAAAAGTTGCAAAAACGAGAAATATATTCATATTTGTAAACTTTAAGATACCCAAAAATATGTATCAGAGAATTATGCCTCTTTAAATGATCAAAAACAAGTCAGCGATGGTATATGTCTATCTTTTATGATAAAAAAACTTTTTTATGGTTATATTATTTATTCGAGCAAGAAAATGAAACTAAAAATATCGCAGAAATATTGTATCAATATATTAAAAAAAATCTTAATCATAATAATAGAAATCGACAGACACGAAGTCGTGAGAATCAGTTAGTGTAACATCGTTTTTATAATCTCTTCTTTGCAAAATTCGATTACATGATTGATGTACATACTGAATTCATACTGAATAATAAAAGCGTGGTTTACCATCATATGGTTACCACGTTACAAATCTCGTAATTACACTTTCGTAAATTCGTTTCTTTCATTCCATATCGATCCAAATTTCAATAATATAAAATAAATTATTATTTTATTATATTTTATCTGTTACATTATGACATTAATTTTAAATTTAGTCAATGATATGGCAACAAACTGTTCAACGGAAGCCGCCATTTATATGACGTCATGGGCGGAGTTTAGTTGAAGATCGAATTCGGATTCGGTTGGCGGGCGCGGCCATCTTGGTGAATAAGTGACCTGGCGATTTGGATTTAGTTAGTGAAAAATCAGTTGTAATCCATAATGTCGGAAAGGGAAGATAATGTGTACAAGGCTAAATTGGCCGAACAGGCCGAGCGCTATGATGGTAAGTATTTATTTTTGTTAAACTCTCCAGTAATAGGGCATAAAAATCTATCGTAATTTCGCCGACAGTTGAAGGATGATTTGGTGATAGTTCTGAAAACATAATCTACAGTCAATTATTTTAACACAAAATCAACCCGAATTTAATAAATAAAAGCTATGATGCATTTAAAATTTGGGATTTATTGTAAAAACTATGAATCAATGGCATTCGTTAGGCTTGGTCAACGATCGATGCGTCATCCGCCGGTGGGATGCCCTTTATATAAATCTATTGTAAGAAATAATATAGACTATTAGATATTGTCTTCATATGAAGAAAACTTAGCGTTTTCAGGCGCGACAATTGCATACCTTAGGCCCTTAAAATAAAATGGCAAAGCGTTGAAATAAAAAGTTGCCTTTTTTCTTAGCTGAGACATAAAACTCGATCGATGTCTCGGAGTTCACTGATGCATAGCGACCCAAGGGCACTAAATAGATAGAATAGATAGAATGTTCTTGATTTGAGGGCTAATGTCGAAAGGTCGGCAACCTGTCGGGATTTCACCCATTGTTACCCATAATGCACTTGTGAATGTCACTGATTATCACAGACTCATCAATTGAGATAAAAACATCTATTCTTAAGTTATCTTCACTTTCTTTCAACGCACATATAAAAAAATTGCTTAGTCATACTATTTTAATTGATTCAGATCAAAATTCATTACTGTGATAGTAAATAGTGGGTGTGAATTTTGACACAGAGAAATTTAGACTAGGATGACGAACAATAGTTGATTTCGTATTTAGTAATTTTTTTAAATTATGAACCATTATGCAGTCATGTACCGAATGCGTTTTCTAATTCTTCCAATGATACATTCAATTTTGTTTAATATCTTTATATAAGTTGATTTATCAAAATGATCTATAATATATTAATGGCCTATATAAATGTTTGCAGAAATGGTTCAAGCTATGAAGAATGTGGCTTCCTGCAATGTGTCAGATAATGAGCTCACAGTTGAAGAGAGGAACCTCCTCTCGGTTGCATACAAGAATGTCATAGGAGCCCGCCGAGCTTCCTGGAGGATTATCTCCTCAATTGAACAGAAAGAAGAAACCAAAGTATGTATATATGTTAAAATTAACTTTTCTGCACAATTTATTTTCTAATTTCTTATGTGAATGGCTAAAACGGTAAGTATTATATAAAAAACAATCCTCAAACATTTGTCCCTAAATTAAAAAATAATCATAGCACTAAGAATCTTATTGTACAATGATTTTAATGGGTGTGGTTCCCTACAGGGATAATAAAGTTTCTGGTATAAGATCTGACTAAATTAGGTCTAATCCTATTAGAGTGGAATATTAAATAGGCTGCAATGAATTCATAACCTTGTGTTAGTTCTCTGGGGATGTGAAGTCCCTCCTTTGTCAAGTTAACAGTTTAGTAGGTTACATGTTTTGACCCTGATTAAGTAATTACCGTCTACAATTATTTTAAAAGGTCTCCGCCTAGTTTGCTACATGTCAACTGTCTGGGTCACTTCACTGCTTATTTGTCTATACAATATGTTCAAAAACTTCTTTTTCATATATAAATTTAAGTATAATATTATGTCAAACTTCATCTGATTTTTCTCTATTTTCTTTCTTCTTTCCTATTCACTTTCGGCTTGATAACCACACAGACAGAGAACTGATATGTAGGTTATTAAAATAAATGTTATGTTCTTGGTATTTATGAGATAATAATGAGAGGTAATGTTAAAGGCCATCAGGCTTGATAAACTCTGCATTATTGAAAAAAGTTTGCTGTGAGAAATTATTTTAAAAGTTATTAATAAATTTTCTAATTTTTTTTGTCTTCTGATATATTATGAGACAGGTAATAATGGGAGTAAATATAGCTTTAATCTTTACTTAATTTATACACATCCTGTTTTTGATAATATTCATATATTAATATCAAAAACTACATTTACAATTTTAAGTTTTTAATAATACATGTATGTTGAATATTTTTTTTTTAATTTATGGTACATTATTAAAATTGATATTAATTCTGTACTACCTGCTTGTTGATGTTCATAATAAATATAATAATATATATCATTTGTAACACGGTAAACAACTGAGAAAAATCAATGTTATAATATAGAATGCAAGAGAAAACCCAAAAGGCTATTTATAATGAATGAACTTGAGTTGTCTTACATTGTATATTGAAAGTGGTATAAAAATAATCACAAATAAAAATAGTTTCTGATAAGTTCAGTAACTAAAAAGTGGATTGAGCAAAGTGAAAGACTGATTTCTTTGGGTTATTGTGAAAGTGATAATTTCAAAATAAGAAATCTAACTATCTCGGACTAGTCACTGCTGCTATGAGTCATATTTTTGTAACAATCATACTAAGGTTTATATTAGGTATGCTGTGTCACCGCTGTGTGTCTAACGAGATGCATAAACAATAGATGTGATCTAGACCTTAGGGAATGAAACATGTTGCCTTGAAGATTACAGAAATGAAACTGTTAGATGCTTACAACAATGTTGAAAATATACTACATTTATATTGTAAAAACAGGGGGTTGATTGTTAGACCAATATTATGTTAAAGTTCTTTAGGATACTTCTGTCCTTTTTTCATTTTTAAATACTCTCAAGACACTACACTTTTGACCAACTTATCAATACATTTTGTGTACTAAACTATTTAGTGTTTTCATAGAAGTTGTAATTAGTTTACTTACACTTGTTGGTTGGTGGACTGATTAGTTCTTTCCTTTGCTCAGTTTTGAATGCTCTCCAAACTACACATTTGACCAACTTATCTCTAATTATAACTTAATTAAATACATTTTATTTACTGAATTACAAAGTGAAAGTATGCAAATTGTGTTTAAATTAGATAGTTGTAAATTATTATAGACTTCCAAACGGAATACATTTATTTCTATATACGTTTTAGTGGTCATGAAATCTTCGCCTAATCTTTTAATTTCTTACCACGCCTAATTGAATGAATGACTTGTGCCCAACGATAGTGGGAGGCAAAAAAAGTATTTAAAGCACAGTTCGATTCGTGATAAGCCATTTTGCTCTGAATGGAGACATGAGTGATAAACATTTGTATTTAGCAAACTAGCGGTCATACGTACAAGTCAAGGCCGGCACGAATGCCCGCTCGATTTACATATTGATTAGTTAATTTTCTCCAATTAAATGCGCTGTATCATTCAAGCGAAAACATAATTAACACTCTGCCACTACTTTTATTTTGAAGTCTATTACATTTTTATTGAATCATATACAAATAATTAAATTCTTTACTAGCAATAGGGACATTAATGTACATAATATGCAAACAACATTGCCCCAAAGCTATTTCTATTCCATGTTTCCTCATAACTCCGATTGGAAATTTATTCCTGAATAGCGAATTCGGTAAAACACGGTACCTTGAACGTAAAACGCTTACATGCGTATCGCGCCGCCGCCGCACCCCTTCAGTAGTAAGCCGCTTGTACCGAATCGGCACATTATAACGGTGACTGAAAGCCAAAATTGTATGAATTCATGAATACATAATGCCGTGAAGTGACCTACTTACCCTAATTAGTAAACCGCCGTGACGCGCCAGACGAAACTTTGTTTCTTTGCGGTGAAACTTATGACTTGAATAAATATTATCATTATTATATTCATAAATTCGATATGGAAAGTTTATTGATTGAATTATTCAATATTTCCAAGTCATTTTACGGCTAGCAACACTCGATTTTTTTGTCAAGTTTTAAAACTATTACGTCTATAATTTACACTAAAAAACTTGTCAATTTGATATTTATAAATAGACATATTGTTTTTGGCAATATGTATTTGTTACGTCATCTTTATTCAATTTTATATGTTCGCCATGCCCGCGCAAGATGATTGTGGTCGTTGGATAAATGTGATCTAGGACATGGCGGTTTTTTATCGTTAATTGCTTATTGGCTCAAAACAAAGATATGCACTGATAAATTACACCATACTTTTTATAAAAACCTTGAAAATAAAATCAACCTTTATATGCTTAAATATTATTGTGATTTCTGAATTATAAATACTGTCTACATAGTTATTCCCATTATTCTTTTTTTATAACAATAGTGCAATGATGTTTATGAAGTATCTTCGTTTTTTGTGTATCTTCAGTCTACCTACATCACTATATTACTTTCTTTAATAACTATGTATATGAATACTTGGTAACAAATCCCGCGTCTGTCTCAGGGCGCCGAGGACAAACTAAACATGATCCGCGCGTACCGCAGCCAAGTGGAGAAGGAGCTGCGCGACATCTGCTCCGACATCCTCGGCGTGCTCGACAAGCACCTCATACCCAGCAGCCAGACCGGCGAGTCCAGGGTCTTCTACTACAAAATGAAGGTGAGACTCCACCCCCTATACACATTCACATTACACACCCTTCACGACTAACTGAAACTCTTATATTGTAACAAATCAAATTTTAATATTCTATGTGTGTACAAAGTGTGAATAACTAACTTCTCCGAACGCATATCGTCGTTCGGTATCGAAAAGTTTTGATACCGTTTGCCGAGTTTTGGAGCAGCTAAGGCTTAACTATGAATCGGATCGAACATCAGCTCGTCGATTTTAGTGAATTGTGTTCGGAGTAGAGCTGCTCACTATTATAAATTTGACCATGGTGACGATATTTTGGCCATTCATCACGAAGTTTATTAGGAACTTTGGAAATGTGTGAAATATATGACGAATAAACGCAAGTAAAATATGCATAGTTTGTGTGTGGAAATTATAAAGTGAAATTGTAAGTCCAAATTTGATTTTATGGCTTTTTTTTACTTATTTTTTTTATATACTATGAAGAGGGAAGACGAGCTGGACGTACTCCTGATGGTAAGAGTAACGCCAGCCCATAGCCAATGTTATGCTACCCGGAACTTTGCTCCGGGCAGGGGTGATATATTCGCAATTGATAAAAAAGTATTCACATACAAAACTATCATATTAAACATCAAATATTATAGAAAGGACTGCTCCCTATTTATTGCTTACAATAATTTTACAATATATTAAGCAAATTACCCAAAATTAATAATTTTACATTCCAATAAAAATTCCCCATTTTCGGGCAGAACATCTTACTCATTCCTAACTACTACAAATAATCATATTAGACAAATTCAAGTTAAATCTTTGAAATTATACTCTCAAGACTTTTTATTATCCAAAATCGTTTCCAAAATGATCATCTCACCTATTCAAAGCTTCCACCTTCACCATGTGTGGATCCACTTCAGTCTTGAAGGCAGCTAGTTGAGCGATCTGTCTCTTCACGGCATCGATATCAGAGCCTAGCGGTCCCATCTTTGAGAACTTCTCCTCAGCAGAATCGAGGAATTCTCGAAGGTTCTGCATCAGGGAAAATATGGTTAACCAAACTTTTGAGGACGAAATGACGAAAATTATTGATTTATTTTCAATGGACAAATCAATTTCCAAATAGCAATTCATATTTTAAGCAATACGTTTTTGACTCTGAATTTGATCTAGACCTAGCTTCAACAAGTACTCACGTGCAAAGTGTCATGGAACTCCATGGCCTTCTCCATGGCATCGATGAGGTTTTCTTCCCTCCTGGCGTATAGGGCAGTAATATTATCCCAAGCGCTGTCAAGATCTTCAATATGCTTCTTCACTTCGGGTTTGTCCGGTTCTCCGCACATGGACATCAAACTTGATCCAGTTTTGCGGACTTTTTCCACCTGAAAAATAGAATGGGATTAAAAAACTTATATAGTGGATAGAGTAGAATTAAATGGTTTGGTTTGGTAGATGAAGTAAATAAAAGGGATCTATATCTACTTTACAGGACAAAATTGCTTGGATCCAATTTTAACTTACGACAGTTAATAGTTGAACACTTTTTTGTATGCAAGAAATTAAAGTTAATTTTGGCTTCAAAAAGCTATATTTCAAAGATAGTTAGTGTATCGTGCGAAAAAGATAATACTTTACAAACACAATAAGTAGATTGTCCCTTTCCAACAATCAACAACATCTATACTAATATATAAAGCTGAAGAGTTTGTTTGTTTGTTTGTTTGTTTGTTTGAACGCGCTAATCTCAGGATCTACTGGTTCGAATTGAAAAATTCTTTTGTTATTGAATTGACCATTTATCGAGGAAGGCTTTAGGCTATATAACATGTCGCTGCGACTAATAGGAGCGAAGATATGATGGAAAATATGGAAAAAACGGGGAAAATTATTCATCTTTGAGGGCTTCCTTTGCGTGCGCTGCGAAAACGGTTCAAGATACAAAAATAATATGTATGAAAGAATTATTCCTCTTTAAATGATCTAA